>LPNX010912534.1:2810-19477 GCA_001517045.1 Pseudotsuga menziesii
GCTAAGCATGACTGGCGTTGTGGCCGCTAGAATCATCCGGGACATGAAATTTAACTTTAAATTGAATAATTATGCGAGAGACGATCCTGGTTTCGCCAAGCTTCCCAGCGTTCTGCTAGACCGGCTGCATATACCACGCCGATCGTCGACCTTGCCAGTTTTCCAAGAAGCTTCGGCGTTTTGAAATGGTAAAGAATGCATCGTCTCGACACCTTCGTCGTGGAGATCAGGCTATTCTCAACTTCAAGAAGAAGATGATGATGATACAGAGCTATGTGATAGCACGGCCGTGCATATAGCCATGACGCTGGACGTGCATATAGCCATGACACTGGACGCTGCTTATCTGAGAGGATTGGTCGCCGGAATTCTATCGATTCTCCAACATGCTGCTTGTCCCGAGAATGTAGTCTTCCATTTCATGGTGTCCGAGCGCCAACGTGATCTCAAGGCTACGCTTCAGGCGACTTTTCCATACTTGCGCTTCATATTATATCACTTTGACGAGAATATTGTGAAGAACAAGATATCGTATTCAATTATGCAGGCTCTGGATCAGCCACTCAATTACGCTCGCACTTACTTGGCCGATATCTTGCCGTTATGCCTTGGGAGAATCATTTACCTCGACTCCGATTTAGTTGTTGTGGATGACATTGCCAAGCTAATGCACCCTCGTCTCATGGCCCGAGGTCTGAAAAAAACCAGAACAGCTGGCTCCGATGGTACCACTTGCTATAAGTGATGGCAATGGGATATAATTTTTATTTTTTTAATTTTATTATTATGATGTCATTGTTGCCACATGTCAACTCAAATCCAGATACCAAATTCCAAAGTTTACATCATCTTCTATCCACCAATAAGTTGTTTACAAAATAGTTTTTTAACAAAATTAAAAAAAATATTTTACAAATCCCTAAGTTATACTTTACAAAACAGATTTTAATTTTTTTGATAGAGAGCAACTAATACAAAGTCAAAAGAGTTTGACTTGCAATCGATTACAATATACCTGCTGAGGCAGGTATAATAACTACAATACACATAAACAGAAATAAAGAAGTCTAGCATTTATGTGTGGAGTTGTCTAATACAATTAAAAACACAAAATATAAATAACTGTGGAGTTGTCTAATACAATTAAAAACACAAAATATAAATAACTGTGGAGTTGTCTAATACAATTAAAAACACAAAATATAAATAACTACAATACACATAAACTAAAATAAAATAAAGAAGCCTAGCATTTATGTGTGGAGTTGTCTTATACAATTAAAAACACAAAATATAAATAACTGTGGAGTTGTCTAATACAATTAAAAATACAAAATATAAATAACTACAATACACATAAACTAAAATAAAGAAGTCTAGCATTTATGTGTGGAGTTGTCTTATACACAATATAAATAACTACAATACACATAAACGGAAATAAAGAAGTCTAGCATTTATATGTGTGGAGTTGTCTTATACAATTAGAAACACAAAATATAAATAAATACAATACACATGCACGAAAATAGAGAAGTCTAGCATTTATGTGTGGAGTTGTCTTATACAATTAGAAAGACAAAATATAAATAAATACAATACACATGCACGAAAATAGAGAAGTCTAGCATTTATGTGTGGAGTTGTCTTATACAATTCGAAAGACAAAATATAAATAAATACAATACACATACACGAAAATAGAGAAATCTAGCATTTATGTGTGGAGTTGTCTAACAAAGGGACTTTTTGACCTTTCGAAAACACAAAATATAAATAACTACAATACACATAAACGGAAATAAAGAAGTCTAGCATTTATGTGTGGAGTTGTCTTACACAATTAGAAAGACAAAATATAAATAAATACAATACACATACACGAAAATAGATAAGTCTAGCATTTATGTGTGGAGTTGTCTTAAGTCTAGCGAAAATAGAGAAGTCTAGCATTTTGTGTGGAGTTGTCTTAAGTCTAGCATTTGTGTGGAGTTGTCTTATACAATTAGAAAGACAAAATATAAATAAATACAATACACATACACGAAAATAGACAAGTCTAGCATTTATGTGTGGAGTTGTCTTGAGTCTAGCATTTGTGTGGAGTTGTCTTATACAATTAGAAAGACAAAATATAAATAAATACAATACACATACACGAAAATAGATAAGTCTAGCATTTATGTGTGGAGTTGTCTTAAGTCTAGCGAAAATAGAGAAGTCTAGCATTTTGTGTGGAGTTGTCTTAAGTCTAGCATTTGTGTGGAGTTGTCTTATACAATTAGAAAGACAAAATATAAATAAATACAATACACATACACGAAAATAGAGAAGTCTAGCATTTATGTGTGGAATTGTCTTAAGTCTAGCATTTGTGTGGAGTTGTCTTATACAATTAGAAAGACAAAATATAAATAAATACAATACACTTACACGAAAATAGAGAAGTCTAGCATTTATGTGTGGAATTGTCTTAAGTCTAGCATTTGTGTGGTGTGTGGAATTGTCTTAAGTCTAGCATTTGTGTGGAGTTGTCTTATACAATTAGAAAGACAAAATATAAATAAATACAATACACTTACACGAAAATAGAGAAGTCTAGCATTTATGTGTGGAATTGTCTAACAAGGGGACTTTTTGACCTTTTGATTCCCCTTTTTGACCTTTTGATTTTCAGGCTGATTTTCTGACTTTCTGCCTAATCCTGTGAATTTAATCTACAAAATCTGTAATTTTTGTTGTTTGTTGGGTGATTTTAAGTTCAGAAAAGAAATCAGGTGACATGAAAACCCCTAACACCCACATTCTGTAAGATCTAGCATGTTTTTGAAGGTTTTGAAAATTCCGTGAAGATTCATGGCAAAAAAGCTGGTTTGGCAAAAAAACTGGTAAAAACCAGCCGAAAACACAAGTCAGACAACAATCCCCTCCCCTCTTTAGAGGCAACTCGTTTATGTGTTCAACGATTAACTAGAAATTAAATTAAGAGTAGCCTAGGAGCTGACCCACACAATGGCCATGATTGTTAGCTAGGTTTTCTTAAAAATATTAATACATAATAATAATAATAATAATAAATATTAATACATAATAATAATAATAATAATAAATTGAATTGAGTTTGATAAAAGATATGAAAAATCATTTTTTGGCTATAGATTGATCATTTAGTTTTTCATTTTAGCTATTTGATTTTATATATAATTAATTGCAATTTATTACATGGTTTGTTGACGTGTTTATCAAAAACTTCCATGCCAAATACGTGTAAAAATGAAATGAAAAAAATGAAAAAACGTTCTGTGGAACGTCAAATTCCAGGCGATAATACTTCGAAAGAATTTACTGGAGACGCTTCGAAACTTGGATTGGATTCCAAACCAAGAAAACTTCATCCACCCAGCCATCGAATATTTTAAAATTTAACGAATTTAAGTGTTTTTTTAACTCCTGAAAGAGGGGGTGAGGGGGAAGGGTTGGAATTTCAAATTGCCTACACCCGTCAAAATTGCCGGTAACAATCAAAATCAGAAACGTTTTCTGTATTGTAAGCCAGATTTTGACGGTTTCAGTAAAATCTTAACGGTATTTGACGGATAAATTGACCAGTGACGGGCAAGAGGGGGTGAGGGGGAAGGGTTGGAATTTCAAATTGCCTACACCCGTCAAAATTGCCGGTAACAATCAAAATCAGAAACGTTTTCTGTATTCTAAGCCAGATTTTGACGGTTTCGGTAAAATTTTAGCGGTATTTGACGGGTAAATTGACCAGTGACGGACATTTACCCATCAAATTCCATCACTTACGTTCATCTCATAATATAGCTATAAGGAAACACCATTCTTGTACTAATAAGGCATGTGTATTTAATAGTCAGCTTGAAATGGGTTCTGCTCAATCATATTAGTATGACAATACAAGTGAATACGAAGAATAGCTGGTACCGACATTGGATGTCACCTTGAGGTCTACTCCATCCAAATGGTGGGATCTGACCTTTTCACTATTAACACCAGCCCCAACAGCCTATATCAATGGGAACCTCTGGTTCAGTGGTTTATCCAGTAGCATATGTAGATTCTTCTGTTCGAACATATCCAGGAAACACCATTCTTGTACTAATAAGGCATGTGTATTTAATAGTCAGCTTGAAATGGGTTCTGCTCAATCATATTAGTATGACAATACAAGTGAATACGAAGAATAGCTGGTACCGACATTGGATGTCACCTTGAGGTCTACTCCATCCAAATGGTGGGATCTGACCTTTTCACTATTAACACCAGCCCCAACAGCCTATATCAATGGGAACCTCTGGTTCAGTAGTTTATCCAGTAGCATATGTAGATTCTTCTGTTCGAACATATCCAGGAGCAGGAGCAGGTCTAGGTGAAGCAGTTTTAGAGAGTATATGTTATTTTAGGGTGACGTCATTTTCAATGAAATATTTTAAAATTTAACAAATTTAATTTATTTTTTTAACTGGTGAGAGAGGGGGTGAGGGGGAGAGTATATGTTATTTTAGGAAGACGTCATTTTCAAATGATGTGTAATGATTTCAAAACAAGAAGTTCACCCATGAGATATTAGATTAATTAATCTTCAAAAAAAATTAAAAATACAATAAATAATTTAAAAAGTTTAAAATTATGAAATGTCAAAAATAATTGAAATCAAAGCTAACTAATATAGAGTCAAAGCTCACTAATGTAAGTATCTACTTGTGACATGTCACTTTAATACTCACTTTGATACTTGTCTACTTTTATTAATTTTTTTATTTGAAAAAAACATATAAAAATGGTAATGTCCAAATTTTTGTGCAATCAAATAATAGTTAAATAGCAAATAAGCAAAATTATAGTATAATTAAAGATAATTATTCTGGTGCAATCAAATAATAGATCAATAGCAAATAAACAAATTTATAGTATGATTAAAAAATAATCATTTTTAAAATCATAAACAAAATCCCCACGTGTCCCTATAACTCAATTTACTTAAATAATCATTTTTAAAATCATAAACAAAATCCCCACGTGTCCCTATAACTCAATTTACTTTTTTTTTCATATGGAAATATTCACAGGAAACCCAGCAATACTTCTGTATACTTCCCTATACAGAAGGCCTAACCCCAAACGACTCAAGGATCAAACCCATGAGCTCTCCCCGAACCAAGAGAGTGTGAGCACGTGTCTTACCAATTGAGCCTAACCCCAAGGGAGTCAAGGGTCAAACCCGTGACCTCTCTCGGTTCACAATGCCTAACCCCAAACGACTCAAGGATCAAACCCATGAGCTCTCCCCGAACCGAGAGAGTGTGGGCACGTGTCTTACCAATTGAGCCTAACCCCAAGGGAGTCAAGGGTCAAACCCATGACCTCTCTCGATTCATATGGAAATATGCACGGGAAACCCAGCAATACTTCCCCACATTAGTGGATGATAGAGGTGGTAAACCGCCGGCCAGCCATCCTCGCAAATGGCCTAACCCCAAAGGACTCAAGGGTTAAACCCATGACCTCTCCCCAAACCAAGAGAGTGTGGGCACGTGTCTTACTAATTTTCCCTGGTCATGGAGTTAGCTTTCACTCTAACAACTTCGCACGATGAGTGAAAGCTCACCATCATCACCTTCATCATCACCATCGTCATCATCATCATCACCATTGCCATCATTGCCATCATCATCATCATCATCATCATCAACATTATCAACCCCAAAGGAATCAAGGGTCAACCCCGTGACCTCTTCCCGAACCAAGAGAGAGAGTGTGGGCTCGTCTTACCAATTGAGCGGGAGAGTGTGGACTCGTCTTACCAATTGAGCTCAGACTTGGGAGAGTGTGGACTCGTCTTACCAACTTGGGAGAGTGTGGACTCGTCTTACCAACTGAGCTAAGACTTGGGGGGTTTCTTTTTACTACAGAATTTGCTAAAATGTCCTTATGGGGCTTCTTTTTACTACAGAATTTGCTGGGGGGTTTCTTTTTACTACAGAATTTGCTAAAATGTCCTTATGGGGCTTCTTTTTACTACAGAATTTGCTAAAATGTCCTTATGAATTTTTATAGTATAGTTTGTAGTTTTGCTTATAATGTATATTAAAATGTCCTTATGTATTTTTATAGTATAGTTTGTAGTTTTGCTTATAATATATAATAATGTGGAGATATATAGTTTGTTTTTTAATTTAATTGTCACGTCGTTTTTAAAAAAATCAAGTCGTACCGAAGGTTAATGAAAAGGTTTAGAAATTTAGTTAGTCTTAACCTATCCGGTGAAGCAAGTCGTACCGAAGGTTAATGAAAAGGATTAGAAATTTAGTTAGTCTTAACCTATCCGGTGAAGTGTGCCGTGTGCCGGATGGGGCTTGCCACCCAGCTAACTGACACCTGTAGAGGAGTCAATTAATGTACACAATTTCCAAAATTACGTGGCATTTTAACAAATCTGAAGTATTTTATTTCTAATTTTAGAAATAATTAGGCCGCCCCGGTTAAAGAGAGCGCCCGCTGCGCCACCCAGTTAACTGACACCTGTTACGTGGCATTTTAACAAAACTGAAGTATTTTAATTCAAATTTTAGAAACAGGAAAGACAGTCATTTCCGTTTTTACGGACTCTTCGCTGGACAAGAATCCACAGCCCATCAAAGAGTGAGGGCAAGCCGTTTAAGACTTTGACGGAGGAGAAGGGCCAAGAAATCATTAAATAACTAAATGGATTGGCAATTCGAAGGTTTTCCCATTAAAGGAGGTCCGGAAAGAGAGAGGGCATTATACAGCAACGATATTTCCTTTTCAAAATTTAATTATTGTAACAATAGGGGAACAGAGTGGAGGCCTAGTTAAAATCCAGGGTTAAGATGAACTGAAGATTGAACTTCATAGGAAGTAGTTAATAAATCGTCTTTTAACACGGATTAACTATGGATCTGTGCTTTGGGGTTTAGAAGGAACGCAGGTTAAAATGAAGGTTTTTTGTAGATTAAATATGAATCCGTATTCTAGGGCTTAGAAGGAAGGCATCTTAAGCTGGGGCTTGCAAAGAAGGCACATACATGATACAACCACTCCACTTTAACCAGTTTAGGGTTAGGGTTACATCATGGGACAAATTTATTTCCAGCAAATTAAGTCCTGTAAAATATTATATTCTACATGCAACAACTGATAACCGAAATAAATATACCGAAATAAATATCCTGTTTAAAATAAGAAAAGAACTGGAATCAAATTAGCTCGTTCTGCCCTCGAAGCACACAACCGACATGACCGAATTGATTAAGTGATGCTACTCAACACATGCAGAGGAAAATAGATGAAAACAAACTCTGAGGTCCCCCCTCAGCATCAACATCACAATAAATAGAGAGGAAAATAAATAAAACAACCTTTGGGTGCTGTAAGAGCACATCAATATCCCAGTTTTGTTTCTCAGAACCCTTGGGTGCTCTAAGAGCCTCCAGACTGTGTAAAGCATGGGAAAGCATGCATGAATGGATGCAAAAGAAATTGTCAGATACTAATCATTACAACCAGCTCCTAGCTTGTGCCACAATTGCAGTAGAAATATTAAACAAACCCTAACCCTGAACAGATTTTATGGGAGACACATTAAAGGAACCCTAAGCCTCGGATCTGAAAAACCAGAAACGAAAACAACATCAAACGAATATTATTTACTCATTAGAATTAACTGGGCATTAGAGACCTTCCACCTATAGGCTATAAACCAGTGGAAATTCAAGTGGACAAAAATACTAAACATCTGGAAGATTCAAAACCTGGACCCGTCCAAAACGCTGCAACGCGGATGGACTTCATTTCGATGATGGATCCAGCAACTAATCCTTTAGGGAATCGGCCTGAATTGAGAGAGGAATATGTAGGGCAGAGATTTGAACACTCGGTTTTTTAAGAATTTCAAAATATTTTATTTTTGGATTTATTTGGGAGGATGGCATTGGCATCCATCACTCTCGGACGGTTTAGGTGTCGCAGTACAACAAATAACCGAAATTAATTTCTTTTTAAAATAAGAAAACAACTGGAATCAACGCAATCCATCAATTTAGCTATTTCCAACAGGTAGCACATCTGCAACAAACAATAAGCAGTTTATTGCCACATCGACAAGAATGACAGCCGCCGATAAGATTGCAACGCATGGACTGCCAAGCACCGAATTAAAGAAGTTGACTTTACTCAACACATGGACAGGAAAATGAAAGAAAAAAATCTCTATTACCCTGGGCATCAATATCACAGCAACACATGGAAAGGAAAATGGATAAAGGCAACCTTCATATTGTAGATTTAGTGGAAATATTAAACGAACCCTAACCCTGTACAGATTTATGAGCAGAGGAACCCTGAGCCTCAAGTTTGAACAACCACATACGAAAACACCCCTATAATTTGCTCATTAGAATTAGCCGGGCAAACTAATGTTAAAGGGAGAAAGAAAGATATTGAACTTTCAGCTCGCCAAAACCCTGCAAGGCGAATGGACTGCCTTTCGATCATGTTTCCAGCAACTCATTCCTGAGGGATTGAGCGATTTATGATGGGCAGAGTCCTGAAAACTATGCTTTTATTTGTAGGTTTCAAAATATTTTATATTTGGATTTATTTGGGAAGACATCTGTGCTGTGGGGTTTTAAAGGAAGGCATCTTAAGCTGGGGGCTGGGGCTTGCCAGGAAGGCACATACACACACCGCACTCTAACCAGTTTGTGTTTATGATTACATCATCGGACAAATCTATTCCGAGCTGATAAGTACTGTAACATACTATAATCTTCATGCCAAGGAAGGCTTTTGACTAGCAAAATCAAAGCATTACAACAAATAACCAAAATTAATTTCTTTTTTTTTAAATAAGAAAACAACTGGAATCAGCTTAATCCATCAATTTAGCTCGTTCTGTACAGGAAGCAAACCTGCAACCAACAGTAGGCAGTTCATTGACACACAGACAAGAATTACGGCCGCTGATAAGATTGCAACGCATGGGCAGCCAAGCACGGAATTAGCGAAGTTGACGCTACTCAGCATATGGACAGGAAAATGAATGAAAACAAACTCTATTACCTTCAGCATCAATATCAACACACGAGAGGAAAAAAATAAAACATCATCTGTGTGTTTAAACTGGAATCAGCGCATCAATATCGCAGATTTCTTTCTCAGAACCCTTGTGTTCGCCGGCTGTGCTACTTAAAAGCATGGAAAACACATGAATGAATACAAAAGAACTGTTCAGATACTGATACTATGCAACACAGGCAGCTCCTAGCTTGTACAAAACAATTGAACAAACCACAAATTCGAAGAACCCTAAGCCTCGAATTTAAACAACCACATACGAAAACACCGATATAATTTCTTCATAGAATTAGCCAGGAATTAGAGACCTCCCAACTGTAAATTCATGTGGAAAAACTAAATGTTAAATGGCAAATGAAGGAGGAATTAGAGACCTCCCAACTGTAAATTCATGTGGAAAAACTAAATTTTAAATGGCAAATGAAGGATTCAAAACCTGGAATCATGGAGTTGTCAGCTCGTCCAAAACGCTGCCTTCCGATCATGTTTCCAGCGACTCATCCAGGAGGAAATCCGATAGGATTGAGCGATGTTCTGAAAACTCTCTTTTATTTATGGGTTTCAAAATATTTTATAATTGGATTTATTTGGGAAAACGACATCTGTCACTCTCGGACGGTTTACGTGTCGCAATAGATTTTGGTTTGTATAGTTTATGGTTATAACATAAACTTCTTTCAATGAAAACGACCGCTTAAAAGAACTATTAAGGAAAATGGAGCTATCTCATGATGAATGGTACCAGCCCTCGGTTAACGGTCTAAAGGGCTGGTCCTTTGTCTATCGATCCAACTCATAAAGATCCATTTTGGAAAGGTGGGTCCTCGATTAACTTTGTCAATAAGGTATGTGCCAATTTGTCCAAGAATGCAAGTAATTTAAGTTAGTATCTCTATTAGAAAGGGTATGACACAAGATCACCTTGGATTTTTTTTTTATACCAAAAAAACAACTTTATATATATTAAAATCTGTGTTATAATTATAAATTTATCAAAAACTCTATTTTAATTATATTGACCATATTTCAGTAGAAAATACTCTAGATAATTTTAGTTCTCTTGAAGATGTATATCTTAAAAGCCTATAATTTACCATAGAACCTATTAACTTAAAAAATTCTTATGAATAGAAGCTATACTATCCTCAATAGACCATGATCAATTCCTCGATCTCTAGAATCAGTTCCCAAGCAATATTCTTCATTTCCTTCCTTAAGATAAGCTTGGATAAGCCATCAGCCTCTGAGTTCAACTCTCTAGAAATATGTCTGAAAGTCGGAGATGATATCTTTTGTGCTCCTAGCCCAGTGTTGAAGCTCCATAGTGCGCAAAGAATGAGCATCCTTTGCCCAGTCTATAATGACTTTCGAGCCACCAAAAATTGTGATAGCTAACAGATCCTTTTTCCTCACAAAATAGAGCAATCCCCAAAGTGCCATGAGCTCAGCCTTTGTATTTGATCATCTGCCTGCCCCCATCTTCAATCTAAAAGAAAGATTATATATGATCTTGATAACCATACCTGCCCCGCAGTAACCATCCTGCTGCGCACCATCGAAAAAACCAATAACACCATACTGGTCCTCCCAAGGGAAATTTATAACTCTACTGATCTTCAAATTTTTAGTAGGAAAGGGAGATGAACAACACTTTAAAGTTTTTGTTTCGATAATATCTACAAACCCTTTTTATAGTAAAATTCATAATGTATTTTTTATTAACTTTTCTAGTAAGGTATGATTTTAAGAGGCTTTGTTTCGTTTAGTGATGATAATGAAAGGGTTGAGAATTTGACTAAGCCCATAATTATTTATCAAATTGATGATAGAGGTTTATTAAGAATTTGTTTAAGCGTGTATTTATGGATTTGGTTGTTTTTTTCGATATGTATGTTAGTATAAAGGTATTGGTGCTTGACGCACATTGCAATGGTGAATATTCGACACAAATTAAACTTGGCAAGTAACTGTGTATTATACAGACATTGATATTTTTTTGTTGTGCACACTTGTGGTGTTGTAACCTAGTTGCATATGCATAAATTTCAACCATGTCACATATGCATTGCACAACATAGTGTAGTGATTCTTGTTGTAAAAATGACATATTTATGTAATTTAGGAGCTCAATAGTTTGCACATGGAAGGCCAATACTTAAGATAAATCATCTTCCTTGTTTATCTCTTCCACTTTGGGAATTTTTGTACTTTGTTCAATATAGATCATATGAATAGACTAGAAGACAAAATGTTTGTATTTCTTAACTATATGATAAATTCCATATCATGAGATTGTGAACACTTGAATAATTGGTTAATTTGATATTTTGCTCAACTTCAAGTTGTCCATACCTTGTCATTCTCATCAACTTAATTGGAATTTGGAGTTGATTCATAGCCAATATAGACATGCTAATGTTTGTGTGAATGATATTTTTTTTGCCTGGGTTCACTAATTAATTTGAACAAGATAGTGAAAAAGCAATCTATTTTTGGGTGTATGTCGTGATCCCTACTTATCGGTTGGCTCAACAAGAACAAATATTTGTGTCCTAGGAAAATGCAATGGGGAGTTCTCCATATTCAGTCGATTACATCTAGAGATCAATGTAGCTCCACTAAATGCATGTGGAGTTATTTTCACTTATGCATACATGTGTGAGTGGGATGCAAAAATCCCATAGGGTTAGCTCAATTGGTTTGATTTGCCATGTTGAAGTCACATTAACCAAAGAGGTAACAAAGTCAAATCCACCTTGGTCCCTTGAGGTTTGGCATACATGTTGTACGTTAACAGCATTTACTCTAATCGTCATTCATAAAATGTGAGAGAGTGCTTGAAGAGTTTCCCCAAGGAAATTTTCATTGAAAAAATAGTATTAACATGCATTCTACTAACTATGAAAGAACCAATACTAACTACTATAAATTCTCAAGCATGTGTGTTGATGGCCTAAATAGACCCAACCACCTTAACACTAGCTTTTGGCATTAAAGCTCATAGACTAATCAATTCCTCATAATAGGTTTCCTTTATTGTTTTGTGACCCCAGAAGGAAGAGAAATTGACACCTTTTAATTGTCATCAATACCATGGGAGCACATCAAACATGCTTTTAGTTTGATAGGAAAGGTCAACTTAATAGAAGCAATTGGATGAGTTAGTGCAATGCATATTGAGTTGTTATGAGAACCTCAACAAATGCATCCAAGCCATCTTATTGAACATGGGATCAATATGAAAGATAAAGTTGTTATGCCAAACAAGTATTTATGTAGGGCTTCATTCAAGTTGAAAATGAAGAAATTAAGGGGCAAGTTAAAGAGTTGTTGGATAGCTGGCACATAGTGACCACACCTCATTGCAGTCTTATGGCCCTAACATTATATTAGTTCGAAAGAAATATGGCATGTGGAGGATGTGTAGATTATTTACTTGAACAGTATCACCATTAAAAAATAATATGCATTGCCAAATGTTAATAGCCTATTGCATTTAATATCTATAACTAAAATTCTTCAATAAAATTGACCTCAAGTTTGGTTAAAGCCATAGATGCTTAAAGCTAGAGAATAGGTGCAAGCCAGCCTTCAAGACGTGATCACAAGGACCATTTGAATGGATGGTGATGTCATTTGGCCATACTAATGCCTCTACAACCTTAACAATGATGATAAATGAAGTGTTGACATTGTCTTATTTCATTCATGATCTTGTATCTAGTTAACATACATGTTGTACCTATGAGGATCATTTACACCACTTAAACCAAGTATTTGTAGTGTTGCATGGAGAGAAATTATTGATCAACATAAATAAGTGTACATATAAGCAACAAGAACTCATTTATCTTAGATTATGTCCAAAGCAAAATGGATTGAGCATTAAATTGAGGAAGATTTCAACCAATGTTAATTGGATACCATTGACCAATATCCATCACTTGTCAGATTTCATGAAAACGATGAATTACCTAAGAAACTTTATTATGCAACAAGAGTGTTCAAAGAAATTAAGGCATTGGGTAGTGGTTTCTCTCTTCCTCACATTGACTATCATTAATCAAGCCTTCAATTTCAAAGTAGATGCTTCTAACTAGACATAATTTATATGTGTCATGGTAGACACACCACAAAACACTTTGAGACACATACTGTAATACTCCAAAAATTCGTAAAAATAAATAAATTCATATGACATTAAATGTTTGCAATCGTCACTACTAAGGAACATTTAACTGTTAACGGTTATCATAAACATGTTTCAACTAGAACTAATTATTTTGCTAATATCTAGTTCTGCATACTTAATTGTTTGTTTTCATAAATCATTATTAAGGATTTGATTTAGCAGGTTATGATTTGGAATAACAGGAATTGAAACATTTGTTTAAATACTAGTGCTAAGTTTGTTTTACTGTTTTGTGAAAATATGAAGGAACTTTGGTTGAGATCGAGGCTTACTTAGCTTTTTAGCTAATGCAATGAAGTGATGCTTCTTTTACAGTTCTTTTATAGGTGAGACGTTTTGTTACCAATTTCCGGATCGAGATTATTTTCTCAACTAGCATAAAATATAATGCTAGTTCTGCATACTTAATTGTTTGTTTTCATAAATCATTATTAAGGATTTGATTTAGCAGGTTATGATTTGGAATAACAGGAATTGAAACATTTGTTTAAATACTAGTGCTAAGTTTGTTTTACTGTTTTGTGAAAATATGAAGGAACTTTAGTTGAGATCGAGGCTTACTTAGCTTTTTAGCTAATGCAATGAAGTGATGCTTCTTTTACAGTTCTTTTATAGGTAAGACGTTTTGTTACCAATTTCCGGATCGAGATTATTTTCTCAACTAGCATAAAATATAATGCTAGTAAATTTATTTATTTTACAGCTTTGATCATATGAATGAGGTATCATTGATCTGTATATTTATGTTCTAACTAGTTTTTGGTAACATAAGTGTTTAGTAAATTGAACATAGTCCAGTTGCTCTTCCATTTCGCTATAACTATAACTTGTTCAACAGAAAATACTCTAGACAATTTCAGTTCTCTTGAAGATGTATATCTTCAAAGCCTATAATTTACCATAGCACCTATTAACTTAAAAAATTCTTATGAATAGAAGTTATACTATGCTCAATAGACCATGATCAATTCCTCGATCTCTAGGATCAGTTCCCAAGCAATATTCTTCATTTCCTCCCTTAAGACAAGCTTGGATAAGCCATCAGCCTCTGAGTTCAACTCTCTAAAAATATGTCTGAAAGTCAGAGATGATATCTTTTGTGCTCCTAGCCCAGTGTTGAAGCTCCATAGTGCACAAAGAATGAGCATCCTTTGCCCAATCTATAATGACTTTCGAGCCACCAAAAATTGTGATAGCTAACAGATCCTTTTTCCTTGCAAAATAGAGCAGTCCCCAAAGTGCCATGAGCTCAGCCTTTGTATTTGATCATCTGCCTGCCCCCGTCTTCAATCTAAAAGAAAGATTATATATGATCTTGATAACCATACCTGCCCCGCAATAACCATCCTGCTACGCACCATCGAAAAAACCAATAACACCATACTGGTCCTCCCAAGGGAAATTTATAACTCTACTAATCTTCAAATTTTTAGTAGGAAAGGGAGATGAACAACACTTTAAAGTTTTTGTTCCGATAATACTCCCAAACCCTTTTTATAGTAAAATTCATAATGTATTTTTTATTAACTTTGCTAGTAAGGTATGATTTTAAGAGGCTTTGTTTGGTTTAGTGATGATAATGAAAGGGTTGAGACTTTGACTAAGCCCAATATTATTGATCAAATTGATGATAGAGGTTTATTAAGAATTTGTTTAAGCGTGTATATGTGGATTTGGTTGTTTTTTTCGATATGTATGTTAGTATAAAGGTATTGGTGCTTGATGCACATTGCAATGGTGAATATTCGACACAAATTAAACTTGGCAAGTAACTGTGTATTATACAAACATTGATATTTTTCACTGTGCACACTTGTGGTGTTGTAACCTAGTCGCATATGCATAAATTTCAACCATGTCACATATGCATTGCACAACATAGTGTAGTGATTCTTATTGTAAAAATGACATATTTATGTAATTTAGGCGCTCAATAGTTTGCACATGGAAGGCCAATAGTTAAGATAAATCATCTTCCTTGTTTATCTCTTCCACTTTGGGAATTTTTGTACTTTGTTCAATATAGATCATATGAATAGACTAGAAGACAAAATGTTTGTATTTCTTAACTATATGATAAATTCCATATCATGAGATTGTGAACACTTGAATAATTGGTTACTTTGATATTTTGCTCAACTTCAAGTTGTGCATACCTTGTCATTCTCATCAACTTAATCGGAATTTGGAGTTGATTCATAGCCAATCTAGACATGCTAATGTTTGTGTGAATGATATTTTTTTTTGTCTGGGTTCACTAATTAATTTGAACAAGATAGTGATAGATGCTTAAAGCTAGAGAATAGGTGCAAGCCAGCCTTCAAGACGTGATCACAAGGACCATTTGAATGGATGGTGATGTCATTTGGCCATACTAATGCCTCTACAACCTTAACAATGATGATAAATGAAGTGTTGACATTGTCTTATTTCATTCATGATCTTGTATCTAGTTAACATACATATTGTACTATGAGGATCATTTACACCACTGACCAAGTATTTGTACTGTTGCATGGAGAGAAATTATTGATCAACATAAATAAGTGTACATATAAGCAACAAGAACTCATTTATCTTAGATTATGTCCAAAGCAAAATGGATTGAGCATTAAATTGAGGAAGATTTCAACCATTGTTAATTGGATACCATTGAACAATATCCATCACTTGTCAGATTTCATGAGAACGATGAATTACCTAAGAAATTTTATTATGCAACAAGAGTGTTCAAAGAAATTAAGGCATTGGGTAGTGGTTTCTCTCTTCCTCACATTGACTAGCATTAATCAAGCCTTCAATTTCAAAGTAGATGCTTCTAACTAGACATAATTTATATGTGTCATGGTAGACACACCACAAAATGCTTTGAGACACATACTGTAATACTCCAAAAATTCGTAAAAAAAAAAAAATTCATATGACATTAAATGTTTGCATTTGTCACTACTAAGGAACATTTAACTATTAACGGTTATCCTAAACAGGTTTAAACTAGAACTAATTCTTTTGTTAATTTCTAGTTCCGCATACTTAATTGTTTGTTTTCATAAATCATTATTAAGGATTTGATTTAGCAGGTTATGATTTGGAATAACAGGAATTGAAACATCTCTTTAAATACTAGTGGTAAGTTTGTTTTACTGTTTTGTGAAAATATGAAGGAACTTCAGTTGAGATCGAGGCTTACTTAGCTTTTTAGCTAATGCAGTGAAGTGATGCTTCTTTTACAGGTAAGAAATTTTGTTACTAGTCTCCGGATCGAGATTATTTTCTCAAGTAGCATAAAATATAATGCTAGTAAATTTATTTATTTTACAACTTTGATCATATGAATGAGGTATCGTTGATCTGTATA
>LPNX010912534.1:33210-50681 GCA_001517045.1 Pseudotsuga menziesii
CTTTAAGCCTATGGAGAAAAGCCATGTGTCAACCACCCATTAAATGCTTATGCTATTAGTTGGGGGTAGTTATTGCTAGGTAGTGGTGGGTGGCAAGTTTTCCCACATGCACACTCCACCAGCAGACTTCGCCACTTCATGTGGGCAGGGATTCTTCGAATCTCCCACTCTCTCTCCATCGTTTTGGCCCATGTTCACGCAGAGGGACGATTCTCTCTTCATTATACACGCATAGGATTCTTCCTGGTTTTTCTTCACGCAGCAGGCTGGAAGGGCAGCCTCAGGACACGATCTTTGTGTGTATAGGTGTTTTCCATACCAATTTGGTGGATTGCGTTGGGGTTTTCCTTACCAATTCCAGACTGTGTAATTTCCCGTCACTTCATTGTTGAGACCGGGGGCTGTGGTTTTCCCCACGTCGTTCATTTATTGTGGGTGCAATCACCGTTTGGGGTTGCTGCTGAGTTGTTTTGACCATGCTAGGGCCAATAAAAACTCTAAATCGCCTTGCTTGGCCTGAGCTGCGTTCACCATTTTTGGGTTGTCACCCTGTTTTCCTTTGTTCTTCTCACAAAGCTATGAATCGCTTATTTGGCTGCATGTATGCAGTGGTTGGTCTTCGGACTGTGTTGTAATGGGAATGAAGGCTTAGGTTTCTTGATAAACCTGGTGTGTTTGGGAACCACATAGACAGAGCTAGAGGGCTAGTTTTCTTCTCCACAACCCCTGAATAGCACTGGAAGGGAGGTCAGGGCCTGAGGAATTGTGTAGCAGAGAAGGGGACGATTTCCTTGTGTTGGGTGTGTGTGGGTGTCCTAGAAGTCAAGCTAGTTCTGGTGTAGGTGTCCTTAGCTCTCAATGGGCTCACCAGCTTAGCATTTAGCCTTTCCCAGCTCCTTGATGGCCTGATAAACCCAACTGTGTTGGCTTGGCTGTGAGTTGTGTATCCTTGGCTATGTGTAAGCCTGATTGTTCCTTATCCCTTGGGGAATCATGCCCAGCTCGGGGGTGGCAGCGTTGCTGAGAGATTAAGGAGCACGTTGGCCTATGGTTGGGTGGAATGTTGCAGCGACGTAGCTGGTTGCAGGACGAGTTCTTTATAAGATAAGTATTCTTGACCATTTCGTTTCTGCAATCATATTTATTGTTAATGAATTATAATGAACATGTTGAATGAATGAATGTATGTTTGCTTCTACTGTGTATGTGAAGGATTATGCATCTTAGCATATCTTATGTTCAAGCATTTTAGTTTTATATATATGTTCATGTTCATGGGGTGGTTTTCCCTGATGGTTAATGGCATGGTAGCGTCCTCTTCGTCAGTAGGAGGGTCGGGGACATTATAGTGTGGTATCAGAGCAAAGGTTGCAGCATGGGCCTAAATGGGCCGTGATGAATCAGATAGCAGAAGCAGGTTTCCCTCTGCCCAGAAGAAATCAGAAGAAAATCGGTGAATGACAGGAAAATTCAGGAATTTTTTTATAAGTGTCGAGCTCGTCGGATAATTGGACGGCTTAGTGGGAAGCTCCTCCGATACAGTGGATAACCTAGTCGAAAGGCCACCTGACGAGGGACAAGTGGAAAGAATTTCATGAAATTTTTCTTAAGTGTCGGCTCATTAGAAGACTTAGTCTGAAGCTTCCCCGATGCATCGGACAACTTAGACAAAATTCCACCCGACGGGGAACTGATGGGGGAGAATTATTGGATGTTGACGGAGGTTTCAGCGAAAATTAGAGGAAACCTGAGCCGATACATCAGCTCAGCTTAACTGAAGATCACCGAAACGATGGAGAAAACTAGTAGATGGAATCGTCAAAACGTCGTCTCAGTTAGTTGAAAGATAGCCCGATATAGACCCGGCGTTAGTAGAAAATAGCTGATGAAATAGCCGCAACAGCGAGAGATAGAGGATAAGAGCACCGAGACTTTCGACGAAAAATAGATATTGAAGGCACCGATACGTCGGCGGAAAATAGAAGAAGTTGGAGCCGACAAAGCAGTGGTAAAGGGAACGAAATTTTCCAGAAATAAAATTTTTCGAAAATTTCTCTAAGTACAGGAAATATTGGAAATTTTTAGTTGTTCGAACAGTCGATACGTCGGCAGAAGATAAAGGAAGTTTCGCCAAAAGAAAGTTGTTTGGACCGCCGAAACGGTGGTGAAATTTAGTTGATGTAGCAGCCGATGCGGCGGCAAACGTCGTCGGAAAATTTTAGTTGATCGAGGAGCCGCAGTTTCGGCAAAGATCTCTGAAAGATCGCCGAAACGTCGACGAACATTAGTTGATGGGATCGTCGATGAGCGTCAATGAAATTTAGTTGATGGGTCCGCCGATACGTCGGAAAAAGTTAGAAGATCAAACCACCGAACGTCGACGAAAATTAGACAAGGGAGCAGCCGATACATCGAAGAAAAATAGAGGATCAGATCGTCGATACGACAGAAAAGATTAGTGGTTTGGACCGCCGACACATCGGAAAAGGTTTGTTATTTGAACCATCGATACATCGAAAAATCTTAGTTGATGAGACCGCCGATGAAGCGTCGAAAAAACTTAGTTGTTTGTGACTTCGCCATTGCGGCTATCAATTGGACTATCATTCCGATGATTATAATTTTCAACTGTCGATAGTGCTCCGGTCGCCAATGCAACGGGAATGTTTAGTTTTGAATCCCTGACCCATAGTGTTAGAGATTTCGACCGTCAACGGCTGGTATGGTCCGTGGAACCCACAGTTGGTTTGTTGCCCGCCGTTGCGATTTCCTAAGGAACTATCCACCACCGCAATATAGTCCTTGGCATCGCCAATAATAATCCAGAAGCCTAGACAACTAAGGATCCGACACATCAGAGAAAAATAGACGATCAGACCGTCGATGGGCATCAGAGAAAACTAGTTGTTTTGACTGCCGAAGTGTCAAAATTTTAGTTGGGAAGAGGTCCGATTAGGAAAAAGGAAATTTGAGTTTTTCAAATGGGATTTCTCAACGAATTTTTCAGCTATTTTTTAGTGAATTTTTGACAGATTGTTAGAGGATTACAGGGCTGAAAAGGGAGAAAACTTTGTGTTTGGGCAACAAAATTGTTATTTTATGATTTTTTCAGGTGAAGGTAAGTAATTCTGAATTATATCAATGTTATGCATCTAACAGTTGTGTTACTAACATGTTTGCAGAATCATAAACACCTTCGAGGGCAGTATTCCAAGTGGTACAGTTTGGTAAGTAAGTGGTGGTTCAGTTATGAGAACCCATGACGGATATGATGCTCAGGATTCTTACGAGCGTGCACGAGATGCCATGGGAGAAAATGTCCGTAATGGAAATGATGACATAGAGTCTAATAAAAGGAGATTCCAAGAGACACCGTTAGATGTTGCAGCCAGCATGAGAAGCTTGATTAAAGCCCAGGAAGAATAGCATCAGTTGAATGCTGCTACGTTGCAGAGCTTGACAGACTTGCAAAGAAAGATAGACTCTCGACGGGGTACAGCAAGGCCAGAAGGCAGTAAGAGTAGTACTAGGAGAAAGAGAAATACTTCTAGTGGATCATCTGACTCTGAAGAATTCAGTGGGGATTCAAGCTCATCTTCTCGTAAAAGAAAAAGAAGGAGGCACCATAGGGATCGCTCTCGGGATGAATTTAAGAAGGCTAAACCTCCTACATTTGATGGTGAAGTAAAGACTAGACAAGAGGCTGAAGCTTGGCTTCTTGGGATAAAGAAGTACTTTCAAGTTCAGGACTATTCGGGAAACATGAAGGCAAGAGTTGCCATATTTAATCTGAATGGAAGAGCATCCACTTGGTGGGAGCACTTCAAGCAAGTAAAGAGGATCAGTGAAAGAAGACTGAAGTGGAAACAATTCAAGAAGTATTTCAAGCAGAAATACCTCTCGGACAAGTACTATGATGACAAGATTAAGGAGTTCCATGAGCTGAAATTGGGACAACAGACCATGGAAGAGTATGCAAATAAGTTTTTGGAGCTGTTGAGGTATGTCACGTACATCAGAGATGAAAAAGTGAAGGTCCAGCAATTTCTGAGTGGATTGCCTCAGTCTTACAAAGATAGAATTGAGTTTTACGAACCTAGAACTCTTGAAGAAGCAATAAGGAAGGCTAAGTATTGCTATGATCAAAGCAAAGGTAAACCTGATTACCATAAGGCATGGAAGGATAAGAAGAATGAGAAGTTTGACCAAAGAAAGAAAGGTTTCAAACCTTCTAACTTCAGGAATCAACAAAAGAAGCCATCCCAAGCGGCGAGTAAGCCTGTTGGAGTGATAGGAGAAAAGCTTAAAGATCCACAATAGAGTAGAGGACAACTTCAATGTTGGAAATGTAAAGGACCCCACATGCGTAGATATTTTCCACTCGGGAATGAGAGTGCAAGGCCAACTTATAACATTCAAGGAGCAGAAACAGTGGGTCAAGTAGCAAGGGTAGTCCCTAGGATTTATGCAACACTGGAGGACCGCCAGGCAGATCACCAGTCAACTGTGTTTGAAGTTGCAGGTAAGATTGTTGAGCAATCTGTTTCTATTTTCATTGACCCTGGTTCTACTCATAGTTACATTACTCCTAGAGTAATGGAGATTTGTGCTTTTAAGAAAGTAAAGCATAGAAAATCTTGGTTAGTTCAGCTAGCCACTGCAACTAAGAGAAAAGTTAGTTAAGTGGTAGAGAAGTGTCCATTGGTCATGAATGGATTGGTCACTTATGTAGATCTGAATGTTCTACCACTTAGTTCCTATGATGTTCTCATTGGAAAGGATTGGTTAGAAGCTCACAGGGTGAAGCTTGACTGTTATAATAAGACTTTTGAATGCATGGATGAAGAAGGGAACCCAGTAGTTGTGAAAGGTATTCCAAAGGTGATTTAAGTACGGCAGGTGTCAGCAATGCAGTTGAACAAGTTCTGTAGGAAAGGTTGCCAGTTGTATGCAGCCCATATTCTGGAGGCATCAGAGGATGAAACTCCTAGGTTGGAGGACTATTAGGTGTTACAGGAATTCAAGGATGTGTTTCTTGATGAGATTCCAGGGCTTCCTCCAAAGAGGGACATTGATTTCACAATTAAACTTGTGCCAGGAGCAGCACCAGTGTCCAAGACACCCTACATGATGAGTACACCGGAGATGCTAGAATTGAAGATGCAACTGCAAGAGTTGTTGGAAAAGAAGTATATCAGGCCGAGTGTGTCTCCTTGGGGAGCACTAGTTTTGTTTGTAAAGAAGAAAGATGGTACACTCAAGTTGTGTATTGATTACAGACAGTTGAACAAGGTTACTGTGAAGAATAAATATCCTTTGCCTAGGATTGATGACCTCTTTGATCAAATGAGAGGAGCAAAGGTATTTTCCAAGATTGACTTGAGGTCTGGTTATCATCATGTAAGAATCAAGGATGAACACATTCATAAGACAACCCTCAGAACAAGGTATGGACATTATGAGTTGTAGTGGTACCATTTGGTCTCACAAATGCACTAGCTACATTTATGTGCCTTATGAACAGTGTCTTCAACAGGTATTTGGACAAGTTTGTTCTTGTTTTCCTTGATGACATTCTTGTTTATTCTAAGAATGAGGAAGAGCATGAAGAGCATTTGAGATTAACATTGCAATTGCTCAGGGAACATCAGCTGTATGCAAAGCTGAGCAAGTGTGACTTCTATAGAGATAGAATTCAGTACTGGGGTCACATTATCTCAGAAGAGGGTATATCTGTGGACCCTAAAAATATTGAAGCCATTATGAATTGGCCCACTCCAAGAAATGTGGCAGATGTAAGATCTTTTATGGGACTTGCAGGATACTACAAGAGATTCATTGAGGGATTCTCCAAAGTTGCACATGCCATCACTTCTTTGCAAAAGAAGGGGATAAAGTTTGAATGGACGTCGAGGTGTGAAGAAAGCTTCCAACAGTTGAAGAATCTTCTCACCAGTGCACCAGTATTGAAAGTTGCATATCCAGAGAAAGATTTTGTGGTGTGTACTGATGCATGCAGACAAGGGCTTGGAGGAGTCCTTATGCAAGACAACCACGTGATATGTTATGAGTTGAGAAAGTTGAAGGAGCATGAGAAGAACTATGCCACTTGTGATCTAGAGCTTGCAACCATAGTACATGCCCTCAAGATGTGATCTGAAGTATCTATTTGATCAGCCTACTCTGAATGCTAGGCAAGTGAGATGGCTGGAGTTTTTATGTGAGTTTGATTTTGAAATCAAGCACATAAAGGGAAAAGAGAATAAGGTAGCTGATGCACTCAACAGGAAGATGCAGGAAATGCATGTGACATCCCTTAGTATTTGCCAATCAGATTTGAGGGAGCATATTGCTAATCGTACTCCGAAGATGAATTGTATGAGCTAGTGAAAGACAAATTGCAGCAGCTAGGTCTTGAGAAGAGGTATGAGGGATATAAGCTGGAAGAAGATGGACTTCTTACCTATAAAGGTAGAATTTATATTCCAAACATAGCATATTTGAGGAGAGTTGTTATGGATGAAATCCATCAAACTCCGTATTCTGGTCACCCAGGATACCAGAAGATAATTGCTACCGCCAGAAAACAGTGCTTTTGGCCAGGAATGAAAAAGGACATGGTTGAATACATTTCAAGGTGTATGAAATGTCAGTAGCTAAAGGTTGAGCATCAACATCTAGCAGGTTTGTTGCGGCCTTTTCCAGTTCCAAAATGGAAATGGGGAAGTTATTTCCATGGATTTTATTACAGGATTGCCGATGACATGGAGACAACATGATTCCATCATGGTTGTGGTGGACAAGTTGACAAAGGTAGCGCATTTTATATCGGTGAAGTCTACGCATAAGACTGATGACATTGCAAAGATCTTCATGAGAGAGATTTTCAAAATGCATGGATTGCCTAAGGCAATAGTTTCTGACCAAGATGTCAAGTTCACTTCCAATTTTTGGAAGGGGTTGTTTGCAGATTTGGGTACAAAGCTAAACTTCAGCACTGCATACCATCCTCAGACAGATGGGTAGACAGAGAAGGTTAATCAGGTGCTTGGAGATATGCTTCGCATGTACGTGATGGACAAACCAACCAAGTGGGAAGATTACTTACACTTGGTAGAGTTTGCTTATAACAATGGACAACAGGCATCCTTGGGGATGAGTCCGTATGAAGCTTTGTATGGAAGAAGGTGTAGGACACCAGTGACTTGGGATAATCCAGTGAACAGGGTTGTGCTTGGTTTGAATTTTCTCAAGGAAATGAAGCAAGAGGTTGTAAAGATCAGGCAGAATCTGAAAGCCGCATAGGATAGACAGAAAAACTATGCATATAAGCATAGGGTGAACAGGGAGTCCAGTGTTGGGCATCATGTTTACCTCAGAGTGAGGGCAAGGAAGAGTTCCTTGAAGCTTGGAAGTTGTGCCAAGCCGCCACCAAGATATTGTGGGTCGTTTGAAGTGCTTGAAAGAATAGGACCAGTTGCATATAGACTTGCATTGCCTGCTAGCACTAGAGCTCATAATGTTTTTCATGTTTCTTTGCTTAAGAAATATGTACATGATCCTAACCATGTGATAAATTGGGATGTGATTCAGGTGGAACCCAAGGGAGAGTTCCGAACCGAGCCAATGCGCATCCTTGACAGGAAAGTCACAATGCTCTAGAACCGGGCCATAGGGCAGGTAAAGTTGCAATGGGAGCACTACGGACCTGAAGAGGCTACGTGGGAGTTGGAGGATGCCATGCGATTGGCACATCCATTTTTGTTCAATCCTACGGAACACTGAGGCGATACTAGTGTAGCATTTTTGTTCAAATTTTGTAAAGCACTGAGGACAGTGCTATTGAAGGGGGAGGGGAATGTAACACCCTAGTTTTGACCTCGATGCATTAAATATACATGATATATATATTGTAATTAATCATGGTGTGGAGCTAAAGGAAAAAGCCCCACCATCGATTTGGTTTTGTTATGTTCCGTTGATTTGAATTGTTGCCGATGGTGTATCGTGAGATACGGCACATATTGGTCTTGGCATCATGTAAATATGCATTTTTAATTAAATGAACCCCAACCAGCGATGTCAATGCAACTATATTGAAAAGGGCATGATTTTCTTAAGGATAAGGGGGGAATTGTTAAACCTTGAGCCTATGGGGAAAAGCCATGTGTCAACCACCCATTAAATGCTTCTGCTGTTAGTTGGGGGTAGTTATTGTTGGGTAGTGGTGGGTGGGAAGTTTTCCCACATGCACACTCCACCAGCAAACTCCACCACTTCACATGGACATGGATTCTTCGACTCTCCCACTCTCTCTCCATCGTTTTGGCCCATCTTCACGCAGAGGGATGGTTCTCTCTTCATTCTGCACGCACAGGATTCTTCCTGGTTTTTCTTCATACAGCAAGCTGGAAGGGCGGCCTTAGGACATGATCTCTGTGTGTATAGGTGTTTTCCATACCGATTTGGTGGATTGTGTTGGGTGTATGTTTTCCTTATCGATTCCGGACTGTGTAATTTGCCCGTCACTTCATTGTTGAGACCGGGGGCTATGGTTTTCCCCACGTCGTTAGTTTGTTGTGGGTGCAATTACCATTTGGGATTGTTGCTAAGTTGTTTTGGCCACGCTAGGGCCGAGAACAACTCTGAATCGCCTTGCTTGGCCTGAGCTGTGTTCACCATTTTTGGGTTCTCACCCTGTTTTCCTTTGTTCTTCTCACAAAGCTGTGAATCGCTTGTTTGGCTGCATGTATGCAGTGGTTGGTCTTCAGACTGTGTTGGAATGGGAATGAAGGCGTGGGTTGCTTGATAAACCTGGTGTGTTTGGGAACCACACAGACAGAGCTAGAGGGCTAGTTTTCTTCTCCACAACCACTGAATAGCACTAGAAGGGAGGTTAGGGCCTGAGGGACTGTGTAGCAGAGAAGGGGACGATTTCCTTATGTTGGGTGTGTGTGGGTGTCCTAGAAGTCAGGCTAGTTCTGGTGTAGGTGTCCTTAGCTCTCAATGGGCTCACCGGCTTATCATTTAGCCTTTCTCAGCTCCTTAATGGCCTGATAAACCCAACTGTGTTGGCTTGGTTGTGAGTTTTCTATCCTTGGTTATGTGTAAGCCTGCTTGTTCCTTATCCCTTGGGGAATCATGCCCAGCTCGGGGGTGGCAGCGTTGCTGAGAGATTAAGGAGCACATTGGCCTGTGGTTGGGTGGAACGTTGCAACGATGTAGCTGGTTGCGGGACGAGTTCTTTATAAGATAAGTATTCTTGACCATTTCATTTCTGCAATCACATTTACTGTTAATGAATTATAATGAACATGTTGAATGAATGAATGTATATTTGCTTCCGCTGTGTATGTGAATGATTATGCATCTTATCATGTCTTATGTTCAAGCATTTCGGTTTTATATATATGTTCATGTTCATGGGGCGGTTTGTCGGGATGGTTAATGGATTGGTAGCGTCCTCTTCGCCGGTCGGAGGGTCGGGGACGTTACATAGTCACGAAGGATATTTTCAGCAGCACGGAAAATTAGTAGCCTTGAAGTTGTTGATGGTATTATTATTGCTCTATGGTTGTTGTGATCATTACATTCCATAAACCATGAAAGGGGACTTGTCAAGTGATTGAAAATTAACTTGTCTCTTCACAAAGGGTTTCGCCTGAGTTGTTATAGTCAAATCCTTATACAAAGTCAATACCTTGTAAATATATAATTCCTTCGTCTTCAAAATTTGTAGCCTGATACATTGCTTCATGCCATTATCGAGAAAATATTTAATCACTCTAGTTAAAAAACCATTGAATAAATAGACTAGTGAGGTGAAAGTTCTAAGGCAATCTATCTTGTTGGTTAGCTACTTTACAGCCTGCCCTATTGTCTTACTCTTACTTATTAGGCCAACCAGATGAGAAATATAAAGACACGGGCCCTACGCCATGGAAGGCTCCTTATTGCAGACACTTAGTCGTTTATGCCCTTTGCAAGAACATTAGTTGGTTAGTCACAATACCATTCATTCGTGAATAGAGATAAAAAGCTGGTCCCAACCAAGCAAGCGTTGGAGGGCTAGCTGATGGCTTATCTAATCTACCCTTTAGCACTTAGCTAGTTATTCACATCATTTTTACCTAACAATAAAGAGAGGGTTTCTCTCTCTATAACTAGGATGAAGAGACAATGTTTAAAATAATCAAATTTCAAAATGCTAGGAAACATAAGGCATGAAACTAATTGTTATTTTATCAGTATAACTATACTTCTAGCTCTTTTAAAGAGAAAAAAACAACCACAATGCAATTTGTTGGGTCGAATCTTTAGTCTTTTCTTGAATCTTTGTAAAGCCCCTACTGGGTCTCCTTTAGTATTTATTTACAGTCAAGAATTTAACTATATATATATACATATACAGTTTGATAATCAAAATGCTGTTTGTCTATTCTAACAATTTACTGTTTTAATTGTGCAGGTAGCAAGGATGATCACAACATATAAACCTTTAATATTTAATAAACAGAGTTTGCCATATAAACTGCTGGAAAATACCTGTAGATAGCTAGTAGATCCATCGTTGTTGATGTCCTTACTTGCCGTTTCTCCTTGCTTTTCCCTGCAGCCAAAAGTCCTTCCTAAGCTCTGAAACTCAACCAGCCCAAACCAATTTTGCCACCCTGCCAACTGGCGAGGTCTCGCCGACCACCCAGCTCCAAAGGTACCCCTTTGGACCCCCGAGCCCAAACCAAGTACAAGGCCCCCAGCTGTTGTATCCCCTCAAAATCTCCAACAAGAAACCCTTCTTTGCAGCTTTCTCTCCCAAACTTCTAAAAAAACTAAGGTAATGCTCCCCCTTTCTCCTCCCTCATTTCTCCCTTTTATCTCCATTTTGCCAACCTCCCCCATTACTACCCCTATCTTCATCATCAATTTTATCCAACCCCCTTCCATCTACCATTTGAGCCCTCAATTTGGACTTGGATTAATTTTAATTAATTTAAGTTGACTTGGACAAATTTAAATATTAAATTAATTTTGCAAGGTGTTGGTTGGGTCACTTCCCAACCATAACTTTTAATTCAATTGACTTTAATCCTTTTATTTAATATTTATTTATTACCTTATCCAAATTAATTTTAATTAATCTTAATGATCATTAATGGAAATATTTACCACCTTCATTAGTCAAACCTTAATTATAGTTAAACTTAATTAACATAACTCATAATTAATTAACACTTATAAACAAGTTAATATTAGCCTTAGTAGGACTAACTAATCGACATTCACACTCAATTGACATTTATTTTAATAATAATATTATTAAGAGACCTTAATTATTATGAACATTTATTTAGAACTTACAATCAAGTTAATAGCAGTCTTATCAACACTAATTAACCCTAATCATCACTATTAACTTTAATCGACATCATTTACATTGATCAACAATAGTTAATTACTAACGACAGTAATTAATATTTAGCGACACTAATTGACATTATTACTCAACAACATTTCATGCAATTCATCATATGTAGGAGAGTTATGTAAGCGTAGCTACTGCTTACATTCCTCGCGTAAGTACACTAAAAGTAATAATTCACATACATCAATCATAATCAAGGAACTTTATTATTTACCGACATATGTTTTAGTATAGTTTACTAGTTATGATCCATTAGTTTACTGAAATCCATGTTACGACAATTCATACATCACTGATTTACGACACATACTCATCAAGGGTTTTACACACCTACAGTTAGTTCTTGTTTTCACCCCTACTTCACGCTACATCTATCTACCTACCTACATCATTACTAACTTCCACATCCTATCCTGTCCTCTGCTAGACTACCCTGGAATGTCAAGCCATGACCGGTTCCAGCTAGAACCCGTAAGCGGAAGTGTCAACCACATCGACCAAGCTTCCCCAGCAGGAAACCACTAGTCATCATCACACACCTTGGGGAGCGCACCGTAGCACAGCCCTCCCATGACTCTGGGTTTCGGGGATAAACGGTGGGTAAATCCTCCACCCCCCCTAATGGAACAAGGGACTATGTCTACTCGACATAACAACAGTGTGGCACTTGTACTCGGTCTGTCATCGTATAACCGATCTGGGCGGTTGAGTTTCCTGGAACTCTACCCCACCCATGTCATAACATACATCATAATAAACAGCATAATAACCATATGAAAGTAATTAATGCATCATTCGCATACCATTTCATCATTAGAAGTCCATGTCCCCGAGGTCCTCCCACCTCGTAGGATCCAGCTATCACTTAGCCGTTTCAACCTGTAAGTTAGTCCTTGACATACAATATAGGATATCGTGCATTATCCTCGATATGTACACATATATCTCATCATAACATGACAACAATAAACTCATTCATTCGCCATGCACCTGGCATAACATCCATTATTTCAACATATATCTGTAACGGTATCCACGTACCCATCATTCAGTAATTTCCATATATTTGACATAATTAACACATGATACATATCTAAACATGACTACTGACCATAATACTATCATCACACACACACATATATATATCGGCAAAATAATAGAACCATATGTCCACAGTGTCGTCAAACCGACGAGGTCTCACAATCAAACAAATACAATCATATAATAGTAGTTCAGGTAGAAATGTCAAAACGGGGTGTTACAATCTTGCAAAGTTATAGAAGTACTCTACTTTAGAATATTCATAAATTTAAATGTATTCTTCGATTATTGATAGCCAATGTATGCTAAACTGGAATTTTTCTCAAAGTGCATTGAAATTTTGTTTAGTTTCAATATGAGAGTTTAATTGTGCAAGTTGTTCATAACTGTTGTTGCCAACAAAACAACTCATTAACATGGCAAACAGATACATGCATCCCTCTACACGGATTCATGTGGAACAATTCTCAACAATTGTAATCAATTGTTGGAGTTAAACATAAAGTTAGAATTCAGGGAGTTGATGTACAACATGACAGGTATGGGCGGTGCTATGACATAATTTACTATCCCTTAATAGCTACTATAGGTAAAACTCGGTAAGGTGTAATAAAACCCTAACAGTCTGACTGCAATTTACCAAGGGCAGATAAGATCCACTCTCATACACACAAAGCATTAACTCAATACAACTGGCAATTTATTGGGAAGGCAATTTATTGGGCACTAATAACCGAACCTGGGTAGCCCATGCCATGAGGAGATAAGCATTAAGGGCAGATCGACATTGGCCTTACATCCGCTACAGTTATTTGACTGTGAGTTATGCTTGAGTAACAATCAAATGATTGACCAATCAATCCAACTAAGAATAAACCCAACTAAAATATACGCCATAAACATGTAGCAATAAAGATAACATCTAAAAGAAATGGCCAATTATACTATTCATCACTCTAATATAAATATAACCCACTTATTGCTTTCATATTTATTACCCCCATACCATACGCCATGTTAAAATAGCTATATTTCCCATCCCATATACCATGTTCACTAATTTTAATTTCCGAGTCAACTTAAGGTTATTTATTTATAATTCTTTGGCTTAAATGTTGTTTAAATGGAATTGAAAAGGGATTTAGCTTTCTACCCGACCATTTGCACCGATCGGACGACCAACAAAGCGTGATGTGACAGCTCACGCGAGCCAGGTCGTTCAATCGGTGCAAATGGTCGGGTAGAAAGCTAACTCCATTGAAAAGTATTGAAGGTGGGTAAATGCAAGGGATATATTCCATAAAGGGGGTTAAAGAGTGCGCCCTCCCACCACCCATGTGGAAAACCACATAGGCCAAAGAATATTGCATGGTGAGGGAGTGTCAACGCCATTCCTCAGAACTAAAATGTCAGCGAGTGGGCCCTCCCACCACCCATGTGGAAAACCACATAGGCCAAAGAATATTGCATGGTGAGGGAGTGTCAACGCTATTCCTCAGAACTAAAATGTCAGCTCACTGCCTAAGCTAGTTAAACCTAAAAAAAGTTTAATTAAAAATATGTAGGGAAATATTTCGTACATTGAGTTGTGTTGAAGACAATTTATTGTTTTAGAGAGTGTCACATAATAACCATTAAGTAAGTCAGCATGTCATATAATAAAAATAAAGTAGAGTAAATCTGCATTGAAATTTAAGTCAGCATGTCATATAAAAACGAAGTAAATTAAATCTGCATTGAAATTTATTGTGGAAGTAAATGAATGTTACATGTGTTTCATGGCATTGAAGTATATGTTTCCTAATTCATATGTGTAGCTAGTTGCTTGTGCTCCATCAATAGGTTGTAATTACAACCAATTCATATATATAGAGAGAACCTAAAATTTATTAAATTCAATGGATTTTTCAAAGCAGATATAAAGTGGGAATGAGCCTAGAATTTATACTAGATATTGAAACTAACAAAATATTGGTCTAGAACAATTAAATGTCATATATAATTAAAATCACCTAGACAAATGTATATTACCTCTCCTATGTTTATAGGCTTGAGTAAATGCATGCTAAAACCAATATGAGAATAGGCTTGAGTAAATGCATGCTAAAACCAATATGAGAGAATCATCTTCAAAATCTTTGGCATAAATGAGAATGGAAATAGAAGTGATGAGATACAACTAATTATGTCAATGGATGATTGGTCAAAACTTCGACTTCTATTCAAAGTTGGATATGACAATTTAAACTTCATCCATGAAAAGTCCTCAAATTCTTGAAGTTCACTATCAAAATATTAATTTAACAATCTTAGAAACTGAGCACCTTCATGGAAAGTGAGAGGACATGATGCATAGAAAATTGTTTGGTCAAATAATTTTATTTGCTTAATATTCTGATTCAAAATCATGGTAATGTTATATTAAATTTTTATATAATAATTTATATATTAAAATTCATGGTAAGAATTATTTTATTCTCTTGAAAATAGTTTATATATTAAATGAATTTTTAATTTAGTATCATTTGAAACAAGTTTAATAACATGATCTGGTGATATAGGTATTTTGTGTATATTGAGTATAATATAGATAATTGAAGTTAAGTTATATATATATATATATTAAAGAGAACGTTCAAGATTAAAAGTAGTTTAAGTTAATTAAATTGATTATTAAACATGTATGTGTCATGTAACATTCTTGATGACAAGGGGCATGCTCTTCCTTGAGTACCACAAAGAAGAACCTAGAACCCACATTAATCATGAGGGATCTAATCGTATTAGGTAATAAGTAAATAAGGTCAATAGTAATAACTGTGAAACTGAGAGGAACATATATTCTTTGACAATACTTAATAATATTTAGTAAATATTCCTAGTTGGAGGAAACTGTATGACAATCCCTTGAGGGGTGGTGAACATATAACACCAAACAAGATATAGTGATATTTAAAATTGAAGTATAAATTGACCTTAAATTATTAAGACTTGAAATAATAAGATAAGGTCATGGATAGTGGACTATTGAATGAGTTCTACTTTAAAAATAAAAATTAGAAGAGGATATCATAAAGGAAAACATGTCTTGCATTAACTAACTTATGAGTAGATGGAGATTCATTTTCTATGATAATCGTATTCAAGCAATGCCTTGAGATTAATGGCACATTAAGAGACGAGAATGTGATAAAGCTTAACAAAGAAAGATATAGAGTCTAGAGATGTCAAGAATCATATGTGTGTAATCATGTAACTATGAAATATCACAAAGTATATTGTGAGGAAATAAAACCTTAAGCCCCGAGGCAATGTAGATTTTGAATGGACCCTTATACTCGAGTTATTTTGACGTAGAGGTGCTAGATAAACTAGATGTGACAACATGGTGTTCTGTGCGTAGATGATTGTTTTATAGATGTTTTGTTGATAGGAAGCATGGGTTACCTAGGCTATGAAAGAAATGATACTATGCTCAATATTTAACTTATCAGGATTTAATATTTATGACATAGAGAAGAAAATGATATTGATAACAACGACCGGGAAACTATGAAGTGACTACATTAAATAATGTAGGTAAGTGGTGTTTGTTAGAAAAGAGTAAATGGAGATAAGAACCTATAAATGAGTCCTAAAGAGAAATTTTTGACCTAATGAAATGTAAATTGGGAGACAAGGTCTTCCTATGAATCATGATATATAAAATAACTGTAATGTATGTCAATATGTTAAGTATTTGGGAATAAAATGTATTTGAGGACCTTGATGAAATCATACCTATTGCATACAAAACATGTAATATGTAATATGACACACATCCCATGTGAGAAAGAAGTAAACATATATAGAAATGGCATCATGAGCATGTGAAAGTCCGATGGGACCAGTAAGGATAAGGTCTTCTAGCAGGAAGCCATAAATATATTCCATCGAAATTTTCCCTTAAGATTGTGATGGCCATAACTTCAAGATGAAGTTTCTTGAAGGGTGGGTATATGTAATGCCCCATATTTTGACATTTGATATTTAAACTCTAATATGAATTAACTCAACATTTTAATTGCTTATTATCTAGTTGACTAAGTCACATTTATTAAGACTATTATTTTATGAACATATGGACTCCCTAGATATGTGGATAGTAAATGGAACTTATCATTTTGTTTTATCAATGTTGATGAATATGATATGTCATTTGAACATGCAATTGAATATGAGATATTGATATGTGAATGTCAGTTGAGGTGTACTCTGACATATACTTACATGATTATATTAAATGTTGTTTTAGTTACATGGATTAACACTTGAAATGGTTGAGTATGTTTATACATGAGCTTTATGTGAGTGGTGAACTGATCCACATGTTGATTGACTACGATATAGCTTGATTCTTATGGTGCAAAGGGGCACGAGATGTCTTGGACATAAAGAGGATAATGATATTATATAAATTTTCATGTTGTTTAATTTTGAATATCGATATCTCTATGACTTGTGGGTGAGTGTGAGTTTTGACGAGAACTACGACTTGCCCAAAGTGGTTCTTCAATGACGAGACCCATTAAAACAGTAATGTCAGAGTAGAGTTGATGTAGGGTGTTGACCCTAGTACTATCAGGGGGGTGGAGGCATTTCCCACTATTTATCGCTCGAAATCCAGAGTCTTGGGAGGGATGTTCTGAGCACGCTCCCCTAGACGTGTGATGACAACTAGTGGGTGCATGTTGGGGAAGATTGATCGATTTTGTAGGACTCAACACTTCCGCTTACGGGTTCTATATGTGGTCAGGTCGGTGTAGCCAACACCACAATATATTCCAGTAGAGGATGGGATGGTGAGGTCACGAGATGGAAGTAGTGACAATTAGGCGGTTTGAGTATTGATGGGGCCAATGACAGATTTGATGGTGTTCTTCATTAATAAAAACCATTATGATTATATGCTTGATGCTTCATTATGTTTTGTTACTTTTGTATGAATGATAATGAATGAGAAATGATG
>LPNX010912542.1:2557-24230 GCA_001517045.1 Pseudotsuga menziesii
CAATATAAAAGTAATATAACGATTCCCAATCATTATCAGTTGAGGTAGAGATGGAGATGGAGATGGAGATGGCAAGAGAAGAGGAGTACGGGAGGATATTTATCTCACCCAATATTGAGCAAATATCGAATGAATAATACTGACGGGATTATGCTGGGCTGTGAGGAATTGGCCCGTAGTGGGTGGGTATTCTGAATGTAGTTGGGACTTGTCCCGAGGATGTAATTGCAATCTGGGCATTGGCCTTCCCATGAATGGGGATTAAGGATCGAAATGATAGTAGAATTCATTTGGGTCTATGAGACAAAGAAAATTACCCTCCCATTTTTAGTTAAGACCCAACATTCATTTTCAAGAAAGAGATTGATTGATCCCAACCTATAACCTTATTTTTTACATACACCAGGATAAATTAATTGAAGATCGAGCATTTGATGATATAATACGTGCAAGTAATGTCCATTCCATGATGCATAAGACCCAAATGAATGCTTAATCATGCATACACATAGTTCAGAAAGAGTAGTTCCTGATGATTATGAAGTTGGACGAGTTATTTTTGACCCAATTGTTTCTGAAGTATGCTCTTTCTATAAACACCTGTAGGAACTTCGCTATACTAATTTTATCACGACATAAATTGTGTAGCTTAACCCATAAGGCCATTCTATGGATCTTTTCATGGTCTAGGTCAAAACTTAACCCCTTAAGAATGGATATCATGCATATATGAATCTTGGACAAAATAATGAAGAAAAGGTATTTGGAAAGGTACCCATTGTTGCAATATTACAAGAAACATTAATGGACGTCTATTGTGATCGAGCGGAACCCCATCCTTCCTGCTATCTATAACTCGGTCCCTATGCCTTGCCCTTCCCAATCGGATTGAATGAATACATGCCTTCCTATCCAAACAATGAATCGATACCCTTACCTCTCCTCCCACATCAAAGGTGTAAATGTTATTCCCCCATATGTTTATTTACTGAAACATCAGGTTAATAAGTATATAATAGCGCCTATCTTCAAGAAGCCTTAGAGACAGAAAGGACTTACTGAAATGCGAGAAACCTCCTGTTGATTCAATTTTTTTTTTATTGAAGAACTGCTTTAATATGAGCACGGGTTCTTTTACAATGAAGAGTTCTGCAATTAGATGAATCTATGGAGCTTCGTTCAAGCAAGCTGTCGTATCGACACATAGCTTTGGAACCCAGTCAGATAGGGATAAGTACATTTAAAAAAAAGTGAGTGCTACAAGAACATTACAGTCGCCTCCTTAACCAACTATGGCGATCAACGATGATTTGTTCCTATAATCAATTTTTAAAGACCTCAATCGAAGATGTAAAAGGGAATAAATATACCAACTGCAATAGTCCTAGTGCAATCGGGTGACCTTAAAATATTATCTATTGAAATGTATGAACTATTAGGGACGACGACATCGAGAAAATTCTAAATATTTGCTTATTCACATGTTTAAAAAGATCAAGCAATGTTTAGTCATATGAACCTGGGATTAATTATCAACCAATATCGTGTCGCAGTACTCTTATATTTCACTCTCAATGTGCATCAATGCAAAAATCACCTGCACAAACGAAAAAGAGTAATTAAAATCTTTGGTTCTCAATCTTGATCTCAAAGCATTTGGTTCAACTGTGAAAGAAGTAGAGCTAGGCTCTCCACTTAAGATTGTCTCTCTATGTAATATAAATGTTCAACTAATGCTAGTCAAAGTACTAAGAAATCCATGAGAGTATTATGTATACAAACTAGATTTTTAAAACTATTTTGAGAAAAGTTGTTGAAGCTCTGAAACAAAGGAGCACTAAAATATGCGTGATTGTCGATGAAAGCATTTAAAAGTCTACTACAATTGAAAAGGCCTCTCAGCCTCTGGAGTTGGATATATATCCAGCGTCCACATCTTGAAGCAGTTACACACTACTGTTTGAGATTGGTACAAATAAACCCTCTCTTATTTGTTTTGACATCATGTGATAGATTTTAATTCATAATAAAGTGATTTTCCTAAGGGCACCTATCAAGTGTCGCCCTTTCTTGTGTTTAGTTTTTTTTTCCCTTAGGTAGAAATATAAAGGGGTATAAAAAATGTAAATGAAAAAATGGATACATGCAACATATAGGGAAAATAGGGGTTTTTTAAAATCGGCAAGGCATATTGGGAGGGGGTTAAAAAAAATGATTTTTGGAGGTATTTTCCAATATTTTTTGAAAATAGGGGTATTGTTTCATATGCCACGAACGAACGTGCTATGGCATAGTTTCACTAAGTGAAGACCCCGTGTTTTGGAGTGGAAATGGGGTTTGAGCCTGCTTGATAAACCTAGTGTATGCAGGAGCCTCACAGACAGAGCTAAAGGGCTGGCTTCCTTATTTACACCCCTTGAATAGCACTAGAAGGGAAGGCATAGCCCAAGGGACTGTGTAGCAGAGAAGGGGATGCTTCCTTGTGTTGGGTGTGTGTGGAAGTTTTAGAAGTCAAGCTAGTTTTGGTGCAGGTGTCCATAGCTCTAGGATTGAGCTCACTAGCTTAGCATCCAACCTTTCCAGCTCCTTGTTAGCCTGATAAACCCAACCCAACTGTGTTGTCTTGGCTGATTTTTGTGTATCCTTGGCTACGTGTGAGCCTGCTACTTTCCCCTTACTCCTTGAGGAATCATACCCAGCTCGGGGCTGGTGGTGTTGCTGAGTGATTGATGAGTACACTGGCCTATGGTTGGGTGGAACATTGCACCGACATAGCTGGTCACAGGACAAGCTTATGTTAAAGATAAGTATCTCTTGTGTTTAAATCCTTGCAACTCTGTTTAATTTATAAATATGAACATGTTAATGTGTTGAATAAAATGTAAATGCTTTCATTGTTTGATAGTAATTTATGCATCTGTGTATGTTTATTTCCAATGCATTTTATTTTACATTCATAGGGCTTAGTTGCTCGAATTGTCAACATTATAGTCGCGTCCTGTTAGCAGGAATATTTCACCTTCTACAGATAGTAAGGTGTTCCACTGGTCTGAATGGTTCAAATCCAGAACAAATGAACGACAAAGGTTGAAGACCCTCCCTGGACGCTATAGATACCTGGAATGTGACGCTTCGATAGTAACCCTGTGTACCTGCAATCAGATCAAACACTCAAACACATCAAAGCTGCCAAAATATAATCTACTGATCCATGTTAGTGACTAAGGAATCTAATAACATATACATGTGAAATCAAACAACAACAGTAATGTAGGACGGAAATCAGCTTTGCATTAAGATAAAATGGAGAAGTTTACAACCAATTAAGCCTTATTGTTGACATGCATCTCCATGAAACCAAAACTTTCATCCCCATAAGCTCCAACTTTGCTCTCTATGCTCTCCAATGGCTTGGGCCAAGTGATCAATCCAACAACATAACAATACCTTAAGAGTTCCCCCTCAACCATGGACATGAGCTCATATTTATAAGGCTCAATGGATAGGAATGGTTGAGAGATTTGTGGATGAGGTGGCCTCTAAGATCCTATGATGGGGGATCTCGAGCTCAACCAACCCACAATGATAGGGATAAGGGAGGACATGAGGGTCATGAGTTAGAAGCCTCGAGAATCCTTTCTTTTTCCCCTTTTACCTAGGGTACCGCATTTCTCCTCTTATGATAGAGCGGTTCAGGTAAGAACCGCTTATGGACCAAGGACAATAGGTGGTGGCATCGCTTATGGCAAATAGCAGAAAGGCGGTGTGAGCAAGGAACCGCTCATGGCTAACAGGGAAATCGCGGTGCTGAGCATTTTTATGTAGAATTTACAGACAGCATGGGTTTCCTCTCCAAGTGCTGGGATTAAGGGCAAGTAGGTATATCAAAGGTCTTATCACATGATGATGACAGGATTTTGGTATAACAGGATGCCCCCCAAAGCATGAGTCTTAGAGGGATACAATAAACGAGAGCTTTGAGAACACAAGTCGTTGCTATGAAGTGAAAATGTTGGATCGATCGGAGCATGTTGTCAAGTAAGCATCTGTAGTACATCAGTATGTTGACTGATAGACACAAGTAACCAACTCATGGCCGTAGACCTAATACAAGGCAAATCCATGAGAGGAATAAATAAGCATGGCTACTAGAATACAGCGTAGAACCATGTGATTAGAGGACTCAAACTTGGACATAGCTACTAGACATACAATGTAGATCTATGTCATATAGACACAAATTTGAGCATAGCCATGACCATACAAATGTGGATCCATGCTAGATATACAGAACTCCATCGCAACCTGGGGAAAAGCAATGAGTGCTTTAAACAAATACCTAGGGTCTTTGTCTCATCTTCCACGAAGTACGATTATATCCATGTGATTACAATGATCTGAAGTCGAACATGGTAGAAACCACTTGATTACCGGCCAATGATGTGAACCATTAACAAGTGCAAGGGAGATCACCATTAATGTCAATGATTCTCAAGGTACTCTAGTACAATCTACTAAGTGCAAATAGATGTCCTGATGTCGAACACCCAGTCGATTCTATTGATCAAAGGTCAATGATTTGAACCTATGTTGAGAGCGAGAGAATCTATCATTAAGGAATACAAATGTCAAGGTACCAAATATTGTTTCTAAGACTATTTCCCGGATAATGAGCTGATGTCGACAGGAAAAGTATCGTCGAAGGAGGAACATGATGAGTCCCACATCGATGACATGAAACTCGGAACATAGTTCTGGAATGATGTGAATGCAGTAACCATAAGGATGACTAAAAAATACTCACACAAAAGACTGTGTAGACTGCAGAGGTAAAGCTTCTTCAAATCCCCTTTGAACATCGGGCGGCATGACAAAAATACTTGGCAGCATGACTGAATGAGACAAACACACAGTGCGACAGTGGACAATGCATTCTTTTGAAAGACTCAAAGGAGTGACATGACTCAAGAAAGTGGATCGTCACGGAGATCAGCTAAATACCCAATTGACTGACATGGTGTGCAGACAAGTGCCATGTTCAAAGGCAATGACAAACAACTGCCATTATTTGCAAATAATTCCCTTCACATTTCCCCCATCATGGTTGATGAGCACATCTTTTCAGTTTTACGAGTTCAAAGAGGGTAACAAACACTCGATATAGCTTGTTGAAAGACAATTCTAGACTCATATGTTTTACAAACCTGAGAGAGGAGGGGTTCGTTCCCAAAACGGGCCTCTCAATGTTTAATTTAACGAGTCCAATGAAAGAAAACTCGGTATCGTTCATGTTTAGAGAGTCTGAACGAATACGGAAAAAGACTCCACATGGGTCCTTTTTCGTATGATTTAGTCCCTAAGGCCCGAAAAAGTATAAAATCATACGTTAGAGAACTCTTCCAGTCATGATTGGCTGGAGTGTTCCTTTTTCATAAATAGTCATATCCGAACTAAAAAAGAGATAACCCACCATCAAACGGACGACTCTTCAAATACTTTAACGAGCGTGAAGAAGACAAAATCGCTCGACGATCATTTCGTATTTAGGGAGCCTAAAAAGAGTTTAAAGAGAATTCCATGAGGTCTCTTTACACAATGTCACTTTTTACAAACCTGGAAAGAATAAAAAACGGACTTGATGATCTTTTCGTGTTTAAGGAGCCTGAAAAGGAGGTGAAAAGAAGACTCCATGACGCTTCTTTACACAATGTCAATTTTTTATGAGCCTAGAAAGAAACCGAACTAGACTTGGACCTTTGATACTGAGTTTAAATAGTGTGACCAAAGTGTCGTAATAAATGCTCATCGACCTTTTCCATTTTATGAAAGTGCGAGAAAGCCATAAACAAACTTCCAAAGCTTATTTCTATAGTTCTCTTATCCTGTAATCGACTCAGAAACAAGTGTTAAATGCACTTATAACTAGCATTAAAGGATTATGACAAATAAATTTTGACTTAAATATGATTTTATATCAAAACTATAGTATATCAAACCCAAAAATGCCTATATAAGCGATGTAAATAGTAAAAAATCAAATCATTTCACTATTTACCCATAGCGCAGAGCATTTGGAGCACTTTCTTAGCCAAATCTTCAGCAGTTGATACTAGGAGTTTCCACCATCAGTGGCAGGTAATAGCTAAAACCCTACTCTTTCATTTCATAACATTTATTTTGAGTTTTGATGGGGTTTTGGGCTCATATGGAAAGCCCTAAAACCTTAAAAGTGGGCACCGCGCATATCCCTTGTGGGATACGTGGTACCTCCCAAGAACCGCGCCTATAACATAGTTGACAGGTGGTGCCACCGCCTGTCTCCAATGGTGCACAGGCGGTGCCAGCCATGGAGATTTTAAACTAATAGCATGAGCAATAATAAGTCATTCTTTTGATTTTTAATGATTAGAGATGATTCTAATGCATGCTATGATTGTTTTTGGCAGGTCTTGGTTACTCAAAACATGGTGATATGGAAAGAAATACAACATGACATTGATGATGCTTTCGCTGAGAGAAATGCAGGTTGTATTGCCGCATTACGGGACTGTGGGCTCCTAAAGTTCTTCCGGACCCCAAGCATGGTGTCACATGAGTGGTTACTAAAGTACATACTATGGATGTGGAATCCAGAGCAGCAATACTTCGAGGTGGGGGCCCATATTCTTATAGTGGAAGTAGAAGACATCTACTTCTTGACTGGTCTCTCGAGACAGGGTATCCCCATCTCACTAACAGGTTCCTGTGGAGGGGATATTACCACTCGAGAGCTTATAGATCGTCACTGTGCTCCAAGGACGAGGACATCGGGGAAGAAGATACCCATCAGAGCAGTGATGGATGGGCCCTTACAGACCGTCCTATTTACTATGCAGAGGGTGGCCGGGAGTTAGGGTGTGCACCAGGCTTCTAGGGCACACATGTTTTACGCCATAGAGGCCATGGCACCCACGATATTTAACTAGGCAGAAGCCATGTTTCCGATATTCAAAGATCAGTTGACTAACTGTCGGCAGGGAGAGCTAAAGCAGTTTGGCTTTGGCTCCATTTTAGCCTGCTTCTTCTTCGAGCGGGTTCCACAGATGAGACCTCAGGTGGTCTTTAGGAGCTTGAGAGCGCGGGACCCCCATATGCTGAGGTGGGTCCAGATCATGGCTCGAATAGGAGTAGGTAGGGGAAAGGTGAAGTTCGGTGACCCATTCTTCAAATGGTTCCAAGATCAGATCCTCATGGTTGAGGATTATGCTTACACAGGTACGGACTTCACCAAAGATACCTACCACTCCGACCTGGCGGACAGTAGGGCGACATCAGTAAAAAGAAAGAAACTCTAAAATGGATGAAATGTTTTATACTTTTTATGTTAAGTGACGAGACCTGTATATTCTCATGCAAATGTTGGAGCAGCGCGACCTGGAGGAGCTTCTCCATTGGATAGGCGAGTTGGAGCCCGCTTTGTACCACAGGATGATGATATCACCAGGGAGCTAGAGAAAAACCTGGAGAGGTTGACCTTGGATATCCTAGATGCTGCCATTGATGACCTCCCGATGAGATATCAGAGATCCACAGTGGGAGTACCGAGTCGATTCAGTAGGCTGCTACGTAGATTAGCTCGAGCAGTGATGTGCTACCACGAGAATCACTAGTGTATGAGATATGTACTGAAATCTGACAACTTCAATATTTTGTATGGTAGTTTTTCCTGAAATCCTATGTGCTTCAAATGAGGTCTCGAGACCTATTTTTTGTAAAAAAATTTGTATATATATATATATACAGACTTTTACCTGGTGTTTATATGTCTCAAATGGTAAATGTATTTTATATGAGTTTTATGTGTCTTTGAATGTTTATTTACAATGTACCATGTTTGATTTCAATGTCATGAATAGGCAATATGCCAATCTAGGATGTAATTAGCTAATGAGTCAGCAACTACATTGTGTTCCCTAGGGATATGCCTATAAGTGATGGTTTCAAATGATCTTTTTAGCAAACGTACTCTCCGGAAGAGGCGGAGGAGCATAGGTTTTCTAATGGTGTAAACATGGTTTAAATGGCAAACCACGAGTTGTGAGTCCATCAAGACTACTAGATCACGAACATCCTGGGAGGCAGCTTGAGTCAGAAGACCGATGATTGCTTCATACTCGATGATGTTATTAGTAGAGGGACCTATACCAACTGCTCCTGAACTGACCAAATCTTCAGCTGGGGAATAGAGGACCCAAGCAGCTGAGGCGAGATTCAAGGTGTGGCGGCAACCACTATCAGTGAAGCCGTAGAAATCCATCTGCATGACTAAAACATGGTATAAACAGATGCGAACACTAAACTCAAAACCATCTTGAAAATACTAAAAGCACACTTAACGTCAATCAATATACATATATACAAGATACTATCTAAGAAAGACCTAGGCATAGTAACTTTTTAGGTACAACCCATTACGAGTTTGTCTCAAAGGGATTCCATCATAATCAACGAGCTCGTAGGCTTCTTTCTCTAAAACCTTAGAAATTACAAAAGGTGCATACCACATGGACTCAAGCTTACCCTTCCATAATTTTTCATATCTCTGATCATAAGTCAAAACTAGGTCACCCTCGTTAAAGACACGAGGTTGGATGGATTTATCATACCGTGCCTTGACGAGTTTCTTATGTGCCTCATTAGCCAAGGAAGCATCTCTCCGAGTCTCGTCAAGGTTATTCAAGTACAAAAATCTTTCTTCCTCTACGGAAGTGTCTGGGAGAAGTTTGACGGCAAGTTGTAAATATGGAATCTGACATTGAATCGATAAGACAGCTTCGAGTCCATAGACAAGCTGGAATGGCATGAAACCAGTGGTTGTTTTCACCGAAGTCCGATAAGCCCAAAGAGCAGAGAAAAGAACGTGTTGCCAGTTGGATTTATGATCTCCAACCATCCAATGAACCATAGTTTTCAAAACTTTGTTAATAGCCTCTACCTGACCATTAGCTTGTGGATAATACGGCGTAGAGTTTTCATGGCAAAAACCTAACTTGGCACTTAGTTCCTCCATTATTTGATTATGGAAATGGGATCCTTGATCAGTAACGATGGACTGCGGGACACCAAATTTAGCTATGATATGATTGAACAAGAAGAGAGCAGCAGTCTTACCATATTCTGCGTATGTAGGCATGGCCTCAACCCATTTTGTGAAATAATCAACGGCTACGATGATGTAACCATGCCCCTCGGCTGAGGTAGGTTTACAATGCATGAAGTCAATCCCCCATTTGGCGAATGGGCGAACAGCAATGACGGGGTGTAGCGGAGTAGGATGGGTGTGCTTTTTAGGGTAAAAGTGTTGACAAGGTGGGCATTTCTTAACAGCCTCATGACAGTCTTTGAAGACAGAAGGCCAGAAATAGCCAGTGCGAAGGATTTTCTAGGCTGTAGCCATCCCAGATAAATGACAGCCACATGCTCCAGAGTGGCAATCATTCAACACATGTTCAGCCTCCTCATGGGTGAGGCATCGCCGGATAATAGAGTCAATCCCACATCTATATAAGGTATCATTCAGGATGAAGTAGTACTTTGTGTGCTGACCGATACGGCGGCGATTATCATAGGATAAATGCGGCTAAAATCGTTGTGTTTGGAGATAAATAAGCAAATCTCCATACCAAGGATCGGTAGTGCTAATCAGGAACAGGAATTCATCCAGGAATGAATCACTGGGCTCAGATTCCGTCGAAGCACAGGAAAGATCACACATAAGCTCGGCAAAGACCAAGGATTTCTTTGATGTGGATTTGGAAAATTCTATATCAAACTCCTGAAGTATGACTATCTAGCGGGAGTACTTGCCCCCGAGCACCTGACGAGTCAGGATGTAATACATAGGGTTTTGGTCTGCCAATACAGTGGTAGTGCAGAGCAGAATGTAGTGATGAAACTTTTGTACAGCAATGACCGTGGCCAACGCCAATTTTTCCACACGTGAATAGCGAGTTTCGGAATCCATGAGATTCTTACTGGCATAATAAATCACGTGCTCTTGACTGTGGAGATTTTCCTGCACTAAAACCATAGCGATGGTAGTAGCGGAGGCAGAAATATACAAGAGAAAGTCCTTTTAATAATATGGGGGGTGTATCATGGGTGAATGAGTCAGAGCGTGCTTAAGATTATCAAAGGCACGTTGGGCCTAGTCATCCCAGAAGAATGGAGTGTTCTTCTTAAGGAGACGCATATAACCGTGCGTTTCCTCTACGAAATTGCACACGAAACGGCAGATAAATTTTGCCTTCCCTTGCAAACTTTGCATTTCAAGGAGATTAGTTGGGGCTGGTAGATCTAGAATGGCGACAATTTTCAAAGGATCGATCCAGATGCCATCTTTGGATACCACAAAACCTAGCAAATATCCCGTCTCAATGCAAAAAACACATTTATGCAGATTGAGCCGTATATTATAATGATGACATCTCAGGAATATCTCTCTAAGATGACCAGGGTGGTCCTCTCGTCGCTGTGAATGAGCCGGGAGGTCGTCAAGGTACGGTTCAACAATATGTTTAATATTGTGAAACGCATAGGACATCGCACGTTGGAACGTGGCTCCAGCATTTTTCAAGCCAAAAGGTAACTTCTTATATGCAAAGGTTCCCCATGGGCAAACGAATGTCGTCTTGTGCTGATCGAAGGGTAATATCTCAATTTGATTATAGCCAGAGAAGCTATCCATGAATGAAAAGATGACACTTCTAGCACAGTTGTCGATAATCTGATCGATGTGTGGGGTAGGAAAGTTGTCATTGGGACAAGCTTTATTCGAATCCCTAAATTCGATATAGATTCTAATGGTGCCCTAATTTTTATTGACAGGGACAACGTTCGATACCCATTCCATCAAGGGTACAGGATAAATAAAACCAACTTTGAGAAGTTTCTCAATTTCAGCTTTAATGGCTGTGGCCTTCCGAGGATGGACTTGCCTTAGTTTTTTCCTGACAAATTTAGCTGTGGGATAGGTTTTAATTTCATGGACTACAATGGATGGGTCCATCCCCGGCATCTCTTCATAGGACTAGGCAAAAATATCACGGAATTCTTTGAAAAGTGCCTTATAGGCTTCATATTCATCTATCGAGCAAGTCTTCCCAACATGAACATGCTCGATAGTATCAGGCTTAGCTAATATGTCAATAGGATTCGTCTGAGTAATGTTGCAAAGGTTTCCTTCAGAATCTGTATTTTGCAACAATATAGGACTTTGGGGTACATTGACAATATCAGTAGGAAACAAGGATGTGAAATCATGGCTAACCGAACTGGTGTTGGGGAGGAACATGGATCTATGATGGTGATCCTCCCAAATGGACTAATCCGTATTCATGATCTCCATAATGGACTCATTGGAAGGAAAAGTCTTAGAGAGATAATCTAGAATAGGGAGAGAAGGTTCTGACCAATACAGTAAATGGTAAGGATCTGAAGCCACTAGATGAAGGTCATCAGTGCGATGATCGGACAAGGTTTGAATAGCATCATACAACGCTTCATGTGAACTCAATGAGGTGGACTCAACAACATGTTTACCCTTAGGCTCATAATCAAATGAGGCGATCATATGGACTGTCGCGGTATCCATGCTAGGAGGAGTGGATGGAAAAATCCCCATAAGGGATGAGTCCTTCAACATGCCTACCCCAATAGACTAGTAAGGAGGAGGGGACTAGCATAAAATGGAGATGTTATTAGCATTGGAGGTAGTAACATTCGACGTACAGAAATCAAGCTGGTCAATAGTAACAATTCTCCCTAGATGCGGAAATTGGACTATTCGAAATACTGTTGAGGCGACAACAGTATGGCATAGAACCAATTTCTTCCTAGAAGGAGGTTGTAATCTAAGGGGGCATCTACCACTTATACTTGAATGGAAATGGTTTTTCCCCCCAGCTCGACCGCTAGGGCTAATATGAGACCATGGGTTTGGGAACCCCGTCCGTCAAAGGCTTTAAGGGTTGTAGGTGATGTTACAAGCTCGGGAGAACTGAGATCCTTCCAACAAGACAGAGACATAACCGAGGTTGAAGCTCCTTCATCTAGTATCGTTCAAAAAACCTTCTTTCCAACTACTTTCGTAATGATTTGAAAAGCAATTTTATGCGGTAACCTAGACTTATAGTTCTCAACATTGAAATTAATCAAGTTAGTATTATCCGGGTCTAAAGCTCCTAAAGTTGTTAACAAGTTTTTACGCTGTGTAGGGCAACTTTGGAGTACTTCTAAGGTAGACATTGCACAAGGTGCCTGAGCGAGATCTTCAACTACATTATAAAATTGAGCAGCTCAGGCATTAGGGTTAAATACTGCCTTCCGAAGAGTACTCTTATGTGGACACAAAATCATGTCGAGAGTAGGCTTCTCGATAGATAAGGGAACAGTAAATGAGGATTCCGGAGAACTAGTAGAGGGAGCTTTCCCTGAAGAAGAATGATCTTCTTTCTTATCTACGGGTTTGTCATAATTCTGACTTCGAGTTTGCAGATTGATGGTATCTAAGGACATCATACGAATTTCCTCTGACGAACTGGAGTTACCTTGATTAGACATGTGGTCTATCAGTTGTTGTTGAGAGGGAAAATGATCCGTAAGTACTGCGGGTGTGGGATTGGACTTCAGAAACTGGGAGATTTCGTCCTGACGAGGACACTCCTTTGAAAAATGGTCACCATCGCATAACAGACAAGGATATTTTTCCTTTTTTTTCCCTTTATCGTTATCACTGTTGGTTGGTCTTGGAGTCTCTTGTTGGTTTCCAGGTTTTTTATTTCTATTTTTACCTTTCTTTTTATTATTACCCGAGGTTTGAGTACATTGAATAGAGTTGACCTCGGCGGAAACCTTAGGAGTCGAAGGAGTAGGGGTGGCGTTTTAGGGTTTCTTGGAAGGTTTCGCTGCTGACGGGGATTGGATTAAACCAACAATCCCATCAATAGGTACTTCTGCTGGTGGCTTGGCGAGATCGGTGCCTGGGCGAGGAGCTTGAGGAATCAAGTCATAAAGGGTTCCAGACTGTGAATAGACCAAGTCTAGATACTGGGCTCGATTAATAGCCTACTCTTCAGTAACGACACTGTCCATAGCCACATCTCGAGCAATAGGAGGAAACAAGGATTTGGTAAACTAATCAGCTAATAACTGATCCGAAATAGGGGCCTTAATAAGCCTTCTCCGCCTTCTCCACTCGTGAATATGATCGGATATGTGGGTGGAGGTGTTTTGTCACAGAGAAGTTAAAAGATCAGTGCCTATTTCATAATGAATAGGGAACTGAAAGTGTGTAAGAAACACGGAGTTCAATGTATCACTTAGCGAATGTACCGGTCAAAGTTTGCTGAAAGAGTCGTAACCGAACGGAGTCATCCATGAGGGAGTTTGAAGAACACCACAAATGGAATGTCATAACATGGTTCTTTGGATCGTCTCCTTGTTTCCCATCGAACTTCGGGATATCTGATGGTAACTTTACCAGAATGGGAGGCCATGAGGGATTGTGTCGAATGGGGTCATTAATCAACTTGGACAAGTCACGTAAGTCCAAAGTTGCTAGCAAAGGTAACTGCTAGTTGGGTTGCACATACTGGTACCGAAATGGGAGGCCATGAGGGATTGTGTCGAATGGGGTCATTAATCAACTTGGACAAGTCACGTAAGTCCAAAGTTTATAGGAAAGGTAACTGTTAGTTGGGTTACACATACTGGTAATATTGATATGGCATATAGTTACCAATAGGACCATAAGTGGACTGAAATACAGGTGGTTGTGACGAAGAACTACCAGTAAATTCGTTCGCAGGGGGTTGATTTTCGGGATCAGGACCGTTAGGACCGCTAGGGCCTCCAGTAGGAGGACCACCAAGGCCACTGGGACCACCAGGACCACCGAGACTACTAGGACCACTAGGACCACCAGGACCACTAGGAGGTGGACCACCAGACCCTCCAGAGCCACCAGGAGGTAAGCCTCCAGAGCCTCTAGAACCACTAGGCGGAGGGCCACCAGACCCTCCAGAGCCATAAGGAGGAAAGCCACCAGGCCTCCCATGACAACTAGGACCATTAGGACCATAAGGAGGAAAGTTTCCAAATCCTCTGGGACCATTAGGCCCCCCGGGGGGAGGACCTCCATAAGGCGGTCCTCCGGCACCTCCCGTAGTATGTATAGGTATCCCCCCCATAGCTGGCATGTAAGACCAGTTGGGTTGCCCCCATGGCATAAAAGCGTTACTAGGGTATGGAATTCCAGCATAAGGTATCCCTGTAGGATTAGGTGGATGATTAATATTACCTACAGGTATGTGATAACCATAACCTCCAGAAGATTGAATGGTTATAGTTTGTGCCCCCGAGGGCTGACCTGAACTAGATGGGGGATTAACCACATTAGTATGGATGGGAGGGACATAAACTGTAGATGGTTCTATATTAGAGGTATGTCCTTGACTAGGTACAATTTCGGTATCAGATAATGTAGGTCGTGCTGGGGGTTGCCCCCCGGCACTAGAAGGTACAAACGAAATGAGAATTGAAGGTAGAGCCACAGGTGCAAAAGACCTGGGAGGATTAGGAACAGACATAACATCACTACTACATTTCGATCCAAAATCCGACGGTTACTTCCGATGGCGCGTGGATTTTTTCTTTTAAACCTACCAAAAATCACAAAGTTAATTTTTTTTTTAAAACTGTGGTCATAAGCGTCGCTTAAGCGACGGCTAGCCTAGCAAGCGTCGCTTAAGAGACGGCGCATAAATTGATCATTTATTTAAAAAAATTCACTTAATTGGTTAATTATGTAAAATGGAAAACTAAAACTTAAACTATCATGTTTAATCACCCTTCAACTACCACTACAGGTGTGCATTTTTGTTTCATTTGTGATGATATTCTCATTTGTAAGGTTGGGTGATTCCATTTGGACATGATCAACATATCCTTTGCTTGAAGTAGATAAATAATAGTTGTATTCACTTGCTTAAATATGTGACACCGGATCTATGTATTCACTTTCTTAGTAAAATGCACGCCATAGTATGTACATTCATTCAAATGAAATCTAGTTCATTAGCCTTATTTTGGGACCACACTTATCAAACTAGCTAAATTGATTAAGTTTCAAAACTTGAGTATTTCCTATGTTAAGATTGTTTGGATATTGAAAAAATCCTTGATGCAGGTTCCCACATTGAGTTTGTTTAAAGAAGGAAATCTAATATGATAAGATCAGTCACGTTTAACCTTTCTTCTAACATTAGGCCCAAGTACAAAAAGTGGGTCTTGTTTGACCTTTTCCTATTACCACTCTGCATAAGCCTAAGATTAAGTGTTTCCCTTGCTAGAAAGAAAAACCATGTAATTCAATTATGTTAGCATGTGTATAGGTGAATACCCCTTCTATCCCACTACCTAAGATAGACTACATATCAATAGTTTCAACATATTTAATTGTACTCTTACTAACAACATATATGGAAGACTACAAAACCAGTAAATGTTGATCCTCTTCCAAAGTTATGTTCAAATGAAAAGGGAAATTAACGTGTCATTCCCCTTGTCGCATACTACAACTTAGTGCAAAAATTCTTATGTTTGGGTAAGGTCACTGCATTAGAACTAATGTATCTCCTTGGGGATGACCACTCACACGTGCACATATGTTTAAGCACGATATTGATATATTATGTGAATTTGTCTTCTATCAAGGTCCAGAATCATGGGGTCAATCCTTTTGTCATGTATATGGAGCCATGATTTGAGCGTGGGTTAATGTATGATATTGGAGCCCCATGTACTATGGCATGACTTTTATTGGCACAGATGGTGGCGTAGGAATGTTTCATGTGAGTTGTTTGCTCCAATCCATGGGCCTCCCCTTGATCTATACAATGAAGCAAATCAAGGAGGGGTAATCCATTTGACTTGGCTATGTTTGCTTTGTTATTTTAATTATGCTATGGATATGAATTGGATCATGATATGCACATTTTGTTTCTTGTTTACTTCGTTCCATTGGGCATCTTTCGCTCTTAAGTTATTGGGACAACCCACTTTATGAGGGAAATTTTCACATGTATTCACGCATAAGGAGATCGATGCCTCCATGGTGAGATATATGTTTTTTGGGGCCATATTTCATGATTACACATGGACCTATAGGTCAACACATCACCCTTAAAGAGGATTTTAACGTATACATGGGAGTTTCAATTGCCTACTTTGCCCTCCTATAGAATAACTACTATAGACCAAATTAAGCATATTATGATAGATTCGTATGTAACTGTATTTGCATATCGTTATTGGTGTAATGGATTGTAATGGCTTATTGGTGTAGAGGCCCTTTGTTAAAGGCTCCTGTTGAAAGATGAAAGACCGGGGGTTCACTTCGCTCCACAGAATGCCCTCCTCGACTCTAGCGCTCTGCCCTATGCACAGTTTGCTCAAATTAACCACAGTACCGGATTTCGAGCGAATTGCAATTTCCAGGATAGAATGTCTTTTGCTGATTTGGGTGTACCACTGCCTGTGATAAATTTCTGTTCACCCGCTCATGATTTTGTGGGCATTAAACCTCCAGATTTGATGGTGCAGGCAAGGAGGGCAAATAGCACCCGGTGATTAGCGTTTTCGTAAGGAAATTATGTCTATGAAGAAGGGATGGAGGAAATTTGGAGTTGCAGTTGTGGGTTTGGTGCTGCTATCCATGCTCATTCCATTGGTATTCTTGCTCGGACTCTATGGTGGATTTCAGAGCAGTAAGTTCATCTGAACCCATTTCATTTTTTATTTGACTTGAAGCCCCCTTCTCACAGACTGTTGTGTATGGGGAATCTGGATTTGGAGTACTTTGGCTGGGGCTGGGGCACTTACAGGTTTTTATGAAGCCCATTTGTGGAATTTGTGGTGGGTGTTTTTCATTTTATTCAACCATTTTGTCTCTCTGCTGTATACTCCTACAATGGGAATTTGGTGTATACCTAGATCCTTAGTACTGTGGGTGATTTGGGGTTGGTATTTGCATTAGATCTGATTGAACAGCAGGTAATGTCAACGTAATCATACAGCAAGTAGTATCATACATCAACTAACACAAACACCAGTCTTGGGGAGCCTTGTGTAGGTCTACAAACACCAGATGATTGGGTAGGCCTTGTGTAGGTCCATTGTCTCAGGTCTACAAACATCTGTCTCAGGCTCAGAATCGAATTGACTTTTTTAATGATTTGGGAAGGAGGGCTTCAGGAACTCATCCAGTCCCAAGTATCCAGGATAAGTCAAGTACATCAACAGAGCACAAATCTCTTGACCAAGAAAGAAATGGTGTCTCAGATAGAGAGGGTAGAACAGAACTAAATGAAAATGGTTCCTTTGAGAGTGTGGGTGAGAACTCTGGTATAGATTTGTCTACTGTTGAGATAGCGTGCACTTGGAACAACGATGCAACTGCTGCGAATGGTGTTGACCATGAAGTTGTCCATACTGCTGTGGATTCTAGGGAAACCGGCAGTTCAACTTCTGTGAGCAGCTACTTTGTTATGGGTGGTTCTGAAGAGGAGGAGGCTGCCTTCCTTCGGTCTCTTGGGTGGGAGGAAAATGACGGAGAGAAAGAAGCTTTAACAGAGGAGGAAATCAATGCATTCTATCAAGATGTAAGCATTCCCGTGCTTTTTGGTGTCTACCTTCAGTTACTAATAATATTAAATAAGCCAAAAACAGTTTTCATATATTATTGCATGAATCTTATTTAAGAAAAAACATAACAATATGCTACTACTTTTCTTAATGAGGTGCTTTGGCCATATGCAGCAAATGAAGTCAAGGGGAGTTGATGCTACATCTTACCGGGGCAGTTATAAACTTCCAAATGCAGCAGTTCAGATGCGTGTGGGAAGCTTTGGAAGTGTGTCATCTAGTATGAGTTCGTCTGACTCCGAGCCTGATTGTGATTCTTACCCTTAGGGTGATGGTAAAACTATCCAATTGTGTAGATTTGTTAGGATTTGTATTCAAAAATGATGGAGGAATATGATTCAACGAATTACTGGGTTTTAATGTCAACAAGATTTAGAAAAACAGGATTGATTGGGACATAAAAAATAGTGGCTCGGTCATCTAAAAGCTGCTAAGTGTGAATAGAGAATATTTCAGTAGCACATTAGTTCCTGTATCATCTATAGCTATCATGACAAAAGGGGTTGCTGTTGGAAACAATTTTACAGCAACCAATTTGTAGGATTCAATTACTTGCGCAAGTGAGCATAATAAGTTTCCGTTCGAGCAGCACGTATTCATGAATGCAGTCTTATGCTTCAATGGCTGCAGCAGACAACTATCTGTGCCCTTTTTTGGCAGGTCCATTGTTTTACCTAGCACTTTCTGGGGAGTAGGATGATTCTGAATTTGTAACAGTTGCTGCTTTTACCGCAACATTCATTATACAAGTCTCATGATTGAAGCAATGCCATTTTGCAAATAATTTTTCTACCTTTGTGATTGGAAATGGCAATCTTTTATTGATGAGTTTTGAAATGTTGTTGTGTCAATATATTTTGTGATGTTTTGTTCCATTTTCCATTTCATAAACTTGCCATATCTATTAGATTTACCGAGGAAGAGGGGCATATTTCTTTGCTTATCTTGTTACAGGTAAGCAATCACCTTTCTAATATCAAAATAGATATATGCAAAATGATGGCACCTTAGATGCAAAGTTCTAAGTTTTTATAGGCTACTATGAATATTGTTCAATCTTATTGCTCCCACATATGAGTTTGATGCAAGTCAAAATTCCATTATATAGTTACTTCACATACAACTATGTACCGTGCAGTCTTTTAATATGTTGCTATTTGTTTTAGTTTCTCCAAAGAATGCATGCATGTGGACAAGGGCTATCATTGAGCAATTTCATGATGTGTTGATAGTTTAGACCTACACAGGGCCTACCCAAGCCTTTGGTGTTTGTAGACCTACACGAGGCTTTCTAAGACTGGTGTTTGTAGTTTAGACCTACACAAGGCCTACCCAAGCCTCTGATGTTTGTAGACCTACACAAGGATCCCCAAGTCTCTGGTGTTTGTAGTTTAGACATACACAAGGCCGACCCAAGCCTCTGGTGTTTGTACACCTACACAAGCCTCTCTAAGACTCTGGTGTTTGTAGTTTAGACCTACACAAGGCCTACCCAATCCTCTGGTGTTTGTAGACCTACACAAGGCTCCCCAAGACTGGTGTTTGTGTTAGTTGATGTTGATGTAGGATCCATCATCCAAACTTTACACTATGTTTATACGTTTACATGACAGTTTTAGAAGCTTCTTAATGGACTGACTAGAGTCTAGAAGTTCATATGGCCTCTTGACAATCTGCATTTGTCCATATACATGCAACCACAACTTTCTGCAACCATAGACTTAAGAGCTTCTAGTGTTCTGACACTGTAGCAGATGTGCAAGCTTGTCTCGTGGATTGTCTGCAATCCGCAAGATTTGATTGTAGCACCTGCAAACTTAAGTTTGTGCTGTCTGTGGAACCCTCAAAACCTTCTGATGCAGAATTCAAAACACTCTTTGTTGTGTACTCTGCAAACTTGTTTTGCAGAAATTTGTGCAAACTAGCTGTGAACTTCACTTCCCACAAGAAGGAAAATACTGACAACAATATTGTAAATATTCAACTGCACTATTTACCTCAAAATTTTGGATTGTGATGACTAATATCGCTTGCCTTTCTTTTGGAGTTTCATTAGCAATAGTATTACAGGTGGGTATGTGCACGTCACTAACCTTAGAAAGGTATTCATTATTAATTAAGAGGAAAACAGTCTCCCCTTATTTGCCTCATTTGACTAGTTACTACTACCATGGGGCAAAGTTTCCTATAACTCACTTGGGTAGATGCAGTCTCTTTCTATCCTTTTTCATTTTTTGCATATTTTATTATTTCCTTGTTGACAAGTTCGCATTTTGATCTGAGTATATTTCTTTCTTTTGGAGACTAATGACATAATAGCTAGGTAATTCAACCAAAACTTGAGATTTCAGCTGTTTTCAAAAGTAACTTTCAGACTTTAGTTACAACAACGGATACCAATTGTGCTTTCTCAACTGTTATTTGGTTAGGAACACAACCATAATAATTGCATTGCTTTAGTTTGGTTTGATATTATAGGATAAAGCACTTGGCAATGGGCATACAGGTTTCGAAACTTGCTTGACATGATTCTAATCTGTATATCTATTTTCCATCATAGCTAGTTCAAATTCTTTAGCTTTTGACATATTCCAGGTTTTCTAATGTCTATTTTGGAATTTGTTGCAGTGGAAAGGAAACCGAGTTTCATATTGAACCTGAAATTACTCTGGAATTGATGATGGCAGCAAATTATCTTCATACCTAGTTAGTGGGCACTATAGTTAATCTGAGAAATATTAGCGTGATGATATCTATGAATTAAAAATCTTGGTATTATTTCTATACAAGGAGATTTGTGATTGACAGGGCGTTTGACTTGTAATCCACCTGTTGTACTTTGGGCTTTTGGGATCTTAGTTTGTTCATAAACCACATTATTTTGCATTACAAGATTTAAGTGTCCTCATGCTTGGAAGGGATTAACTAGTTACTTTCATGAATCTGACAGTTATTAATTGTCAAGGATCCAAATTTTGCAAGCTACTTTTGATGTGATATTTTCCTTTTCCATTCACCTGTGCTTAGGTTGGGCCACACTTTCGAAGTCTCTGTTTTGGGAGATAAACTGCATTATAGTCTATCTGGAATTCCTAAAATCATGAAAAGAATTAAGGTATTACCAGAGCTGAACATAAGTTGCTGATCTTACCTGAGTCTATTAGAAGGGAAAGACCCTACCCCCCAAATCTCCAATTCATTGAAGGCTGATCTGTCTGTTGTCATTGATCCCTTCATTCCCTGCTCCACCTGGAAATAACCAATCAATATTACCCAATCTCTCTTTCAAGCCTTGGTTTGTGACTTTGCAATCCATACAAAGTTGTTAAACTTTGATCCTAAGCAATCCTCAAGTACGTTTAGGATCATGTCTATACAAGGGGACTGCTCTTTCAGGGGCATGAAGAAGGTGATCTGCTCCGCTTTTCAATGTAGCAGGTCCTTCATCCTACATTTACCATATATAGACAAGTACTCTAACAGGGCCTTTTACTGGGCCCTTATGATGTTCTAGGGCAGTAGTGGTTGTCATACCACAGGATTGAATCGTTAATTATGTCACTAAATTATGTCTTGTGAATCTCAGAGTTTGATTTGACTTTCTTGGGCATTTTTACCTAGTTCTAGCTTTCAACATGAAAATCAATTGATGTGATGTATAATAGTATATTGTATTTTCTGTTTCTGAACTTATCCCACTCAACAATTGCCATCTAAAGTGAACGCTTGAACTAGTTCCTAAAATCCTGTCGTGCTGCCTTTTTTGGAGAGTAATAGTGTCAAGTTCTTCTAGATTCATCATACACCATTTGTTCAAAATTAGCCCAAGATTGTGTGCAACATGTTGCCTATTGGCACTTAGTTAATTGCTTTCAAAGATCTATCTGTTGTAGTTTCCAAGGATGCCATATGCCATATGATGTTCTAGGGC
>LPNX010912542.1:28641-82367 GCA_001517045.1 Pseudotsuga menziesii
CGGGACTCATTTCATGGTAATATGCTTTGGCCTAGTGCAAATGTTTAATGAAGTATGTTCATCTGGCATGCGATGGCTGTGGTTGCTCCTAAGTTGTCATGTACCTTTTGAAAACTGGAGTTTAAATGAAACATTCATGTCATTTTGACATTGATGATGAAAGAAACATGAGTTCAAAATATATTAGAATCACCAAACTGAGATTATAATATCACTTACAAATCTATTTATGGTTGAACTGGCACATTTCATAACATGTTCATAGTCACCTTGATTGGGTCATGGTTAACTGGTCAAATGGTGAAATTGCTCCAATTGTTAACTGCATATCTGAAGGTCCGTTATTGTTGGTAGCTAAAAACCAGACTATCTGCCATTATCAACTGGCACCTGAGAACGTGATGAAAGGTGATGTATCGAATACCTGTATTTACCCAATTTGAAAATATTTATAAAAAAAAAAAATCACTTCCGTCTCTTAAGCGACGCTTATAGCTGTCGCTTATTCGACGTGTAATGTCCATCTCCGTCGCTTAAGCGACGGTTATTACTGTCGCTTTTACGACGACATAAAGAAAAAAAATTGACTACCGTCGATTAAGCGACGGCCTTTCTGTCGCTTAACCGACGGAATGAAGGTTATTTTCTCTAAAAAATTTCATTACCGTCGAAGATATTTTGTCGCTTAACCGACGGTTACTTAAGTGTCGCTTAACTGACGGTTACTTAGGTGTCGAATAACCGACGACAAGTTTTCGACGCTTAAAAAAAAATCAAAGTGTCGTACATGCGACAGGGAAGTGTTGAAAATCCGACATGACGGCCATCGGATTTTGGGTCAAAATGTAGTAATGCATGGGAGGTGGTGGTATTTTGACCTGGGTTGTTGGGGTGTTATTGGACGATCTATAATCGGTTCAATGGGTCTTATAGAATCGGCGAGTGAACGATATCCCACAGGAACAGATGTGGAACGTTATGGTGTCGGGCCTAATAGGTCATCTATTTGCTTGTCAATCTCCTGTGCACGGAGAATGCCAGCACGGTATTGCCTACGTTCTTCTTCATCTTTAGAAGTGTTTAAACGGGTGCCAAATGAGGCAATGGCCTGTCCTATAGGGGTATCCCAAAATGGAGCATTGGGACCAAAATCCGGATGGGTAGTATCATCAACATGACCTTCCGTGGGAGAATGGAACAAAGTATTTCCCTGAGAAGGCTGTTGGACCAAGGGGCATGAGTGTGAAGAATATGGTCCTCCACTTTTTGCAACCACACTATCTCCCACTTGGGAGGTGGTAGCAGCTCCTTGGTCGATAACTTCCATTGGATTTTCTCCTAAACCAGGAGTAAAATCGGGTGGCAAGCCCCGTACTCTTCTGGACTGTCTTAACTCAGCCAGTTTGTACAATTCCTATCTAACCTAGGGTCTGAAAAACTAGAAAACACACCAAAAAATTTCCCTACACAAGCTATAGGTCAAAACAAACACACTTAAAATGATAGGAGGAGTTCAAAAAGTCAGGCTTCTCACCAGGATTGTCAAAAAGGTGCCACTCGCGATATACCTCGAGGGTACGTGCATAGTAATCTCCTCGAATGTTGTTTTTGGTGTATGGCTCCAAGCAAGATGGCCAAAGGGCTTTTCTCAAATGGATAGGGTATCCTAGTGGGGTCTCCTGATATACTCAAGGTACGTGGGAGCTTGAATCGGTAGTAGTGATGTCTAATGCATAACCGTACACAAGGGGCCTTCCAATATACAATCGAGTACGTGAAGTAACTTTCTATATACCTCAAGGGTACGTGAAAGGCCATTCGATATACCGACGGTACGTGGAAGAACTGCGCGAGTCCCGAAATGTAATGCAAAAAAATAACGACAACTCCTACGCTTAACGACGACCAAACACATCTCTAACCTATCACTCCAATTGCTACGTAGATTTTAACCTATAACTACCGCTGATTTTAAAGTGGACGGTTAGGTGAATGCATGATGTTTTGACAGAAAAGGAAAACCATGCAGTATGCTTATGCAAAATATTTCACTTTACCGTTCAGTATGCCTACTTACGGGAGGGAAAGATAGTATTTTCTTTTGTTTCAAAACCAAAAATACTTCCAAAAAACAGTCTTGAACACAAAATCAAAAACAAGCAACACTTTCCAAACTGATTTCTCTTTTTCAAAAACAATAAGGAGGAGAATCTCTTTTCCTAAAAGAAAAACAAGAAGCACACTACATGCAAATGCACTCTATTTTTTCAATTTTCTCTTAAAACATAGGCAAATCTAACTTAAAACTACCATATTTTTTATTTTGATTGAGATAGTACTAAATGCATAAGAGACAAAAGAACATGAAGATCCTGAAAGATCGTAAAGCCAATCAGCGATCTACTGTCCAATGCTTAATGATGATAACCTAATCTCAGTCAAAATTTTCTTTTTAAAGGAAGGAAAAAGAAGTTCTCTATGCAAACAAGAAACGAAACTAAGATGCTAATTAAATGTTCTTCTTTTAGTCTATATAACAGAAACGAAAAGAGATCTTACTAACACCCTAGGCTTTTCAAAAAATAAGAAATCCTTTTGTAAACACAACCAACAAGCACAGAAACAAATGAACAATCAAAAAACTTAATCTAGCTTTTGAATATCCAAATCAAACCAATCTTAAACCATAAAATTTCGAACCACAAGCATCAGATTCTGTCATACAAGCCTGACCGTGCAGGACTGAAAGCAAAACAACTCAAATTTTTACAAAAAATGAGGAAAAGAGGTCTTGGAATGATGCCTACCTGGCACCGCGCTTCTCGGGTGTTGACAGAGTGGTTCTATCCCAGTACTGCTTCTCACCAACAAGATACAGGTGGTGGCACCATGTACTGCCCACTCTGTTCAAGTGGTGGCACCGCTTCTCGCCCACTGCATAGGTGCGGTTCCCTGTAAAAATCCAAAACACAAAGAGAATGATAGATCAAGTCAGAAAAAGACCAGATCAGGGTAAAGGCTAGTAGACTGAGTATAAAAACAAAGCATAAAAGGTCAAAATGATTCAGATCTGAACAGATCTGGAAGTTTCAAACCCAAATTGACTGAGTCAGATAGCAGATCTGACTGAAGAGAGTTGGAGAAGGAGCCTGGATTCGGACAAGAGTTGAAGAACTGAGGAAGATCAGATCGACTGATACATACATCTATTCCCCAGCGGAGTCGCCAGATTTGTTAGCAGGAATATTTCACCTTCTACGGACAGTAAGGTGTTCCACTAGTCTGAATGGTTTAGATCCAGAACAAATGAATGACAAAGGTTGAAGACCCTCCCTGGACGCCATAGACACCTGGAATATGACGCTTCGATAGTAACCCTGTGTACCTGCAATCAAATCAAACATGCGAACACATCAAAGCTGCAAGAATATAATCTACTAATCCATGTTAGTGACTAAGGAATCTAACAACATATATGTGTGAAATCAAACAACAACAGTAATATGGGACAAAAATCAGCTTTGCATTGAGATAAAATGGAGAAGTTTACAACCAATTAAGCCTTAGTATTGACATGCATCTCCATGAAACCAAAACTTTCATCCCCATAAGCTCCAACTTTGCTCTCTATGCTCTCTAATGGCTTGGGCCAAGTGATCAATCCAACAGCATAACAATACCTTAAGAGTTCCCCCCTCAACCATGGACATGAGCTCATATTTATAAGGCTCAATGGATAGGAATGGTTGAGATATTTGTGGATGAGGTGGCCTCTAAGATCCTATGATGGGGGATCTTGAGCTCAACCAACCCACAATGATAAGGATAAGGGAGGACACGAGGCTCATGATCTAGAAGCCTCGAGAATCCTCTATTTTTCCCCTTTTACCCAGGGTACTGCATTTCTCCTCTTATGACAGAGCGGTTCAGGTAAGAACCGCTTATGGACCAAGGGCAACAGGCGGTGGCACCACTTATGGCAAACAGCCGAAAGGCAGTGCGAGCAAGGAATCGCTCATGGCTAACAGGGAAAGCACGGTGCTGAGCATTTTTATGTAGAATTGACAGACAACATGGGTTTCCTCTCCAAGTGCTGGGATTAAGGGCAAGTAGGTATGTCAAAGGTCTTATCACATGATGATGACAGGATTTTGGTATAACACGTCCTCTCGCCAGTAGAGAGATGGGGACGTGGCAATCAAAAAAATTATGGTAGTACTGAAGATAGAGATATCTAAGCCTCTTATGAATCCCAGAGATGGCCTCAGTCCTAGAATCTAACAAAATTGGGTATTGAAAATAAGGCAACTCATCCCTTATGCCCAAATTTTACTCCACTAAAAATTGAATTACTAATAATTCAAATCAGAATTTATCATTAGTAATTTGAAAATCATATGGGCAAGGTAATGCATCCATAGTATTTTGACAAACAGTTTTTTTATGAAATCAGATTCTCATACGTTTATACATTTATAGAGAATTCAACTATGAAGCCAACAAATTATCTAAAGAAGCCTTTATTTTGCACAAAGGAACTTATTCTAACCAAGAACTCAAGGGTAGTAAAATCCATCCAGAAATTGTTCTTTTAATATACTAATGGTCATTCTATTGGTCAGCTCTATACATTTTAAAATAGAAGGGTAGTTATTGCGGTTAAAGCCTAGAAAGGCATTATTGTTTATATTTTTTTGTGTACTTTGATGCAGAAGAAAATGGCTCAAGAAGGAAGACTGTAATAAGTAGATGTAGCATCTAGTTGACAAACCATTTTGGAGTGTCTTTCTAGATAAAGAGCATAGAGTCTTTTAAGGTGCAGAAAATGTTGTAAAGACAGACCAATGTATATTATATCTTCAACTTTCGAATATCTAATATAAAGTTTTTATGGAAAAAATAAACGTTATAATGGAGCACAATGTTTTATTGTAAGTCTAAGGTGGTCAACCAAACATTGGTTCAATTATTTATATTGTATAAAAAATAAGCATCCCATGAATTGGTCAAAATCCTAGAATTAATAAAAAAAAGTCTTTTAAGGTGCAGAAAGTATTCTAAAGACAGACCAATGCATATTATATCTTCAACTTTCGAATATCTAATATAAAGTCTTTATGGAAAAAATAAACGTTATAATGGAGCACAATGTTTTGTTTTCAGTCTAAGGTGGTCAACCATACATTGGTTCAATTCTTTATATTGTATAAAAACTAAGCATCCAATGAATTGGTAAAAAATCCTACCATTAATAATAAAAAATATTGTATTGTTATAATTGGACAGTACCAAGAATTAATAAAAAGAATATTGTATTGTTATAATTGGATAGTACCAGGTATATAGAATGATAGATCAACACAATTACCTACATTTTAAACCTTTTTGTGTATTTTCCTAAAACACCATTTGCTTCTTGCACCATACTTTTTCTAATGGCATCAAATAATGCAAAGGATAGAGTGCAAATAACAAGGTAGAAATCTAATGTATTCTAACATAGTTGGCACCACAATAGTTAGATAAATCACTGTTGCAAAGCCACAAAAATGCTCAACTTGCAAGTTAGATTGAGACCTTCGCTGAGGTTGAAGTAATACAAAAGGTTAACAACTTAACATATAAAGGTATTAAAATCTCCCTATCATAGGTATCATAATCACAAGTGGAACATTAGTATCAATATCCTATCATAAGTATCATAATCATGAGTGGAACATTAGTATCAATATTGTTTAGTAACTTTAGTACATTTAATTGGTAGAAGTATTGTAATGATCCACTATGTTTAAAACTGAGTTCCTAATTATATTTGATATTTTAAGTTTAACCATATTATATATATATATAATATTTTATCAAAATTATTGCAAAAAGAAAGTGATGGTCTAGGACAGTATAACATAAATGTATTCTAACACAGTTGGCGCTACTATAGATTTAGATAAATCATTGCTGCAAATCTACATAAATGCTAAACTTGCAAGTTACATTGAGACCCGGAGGTTGAAATCATACAAAAGGTTAACATACAAGGTGGTTAAATCTCCCTCTCAAGGTATCATGGTCATGAGATGAACAATGGTATCAATTTCCTAAGAAATGTTGAACAAATAATGCACACGTGGCCCTATAGTATCTTTATTTGGTGGAAGTATTATAATGCTCAACTATGTTTTAAACCAAGTTCCTTATTATATTTTTTAATTTTTTTCCATTCTACATTCACCTAATACAATAAATTTATAAATACAAGTTAAGATTGTATGGGAATTCTTTCACAAACCAGGAATGGTTTAGGACATAGACGTTCAAATGAGACAAACCTAGACATCTTGGCGTGTCAACATTTAAAGTCAAAGTTGATGCTTAAGACATGCCCTAGGAGTTGTGGTAATGCAAGTTCGACTAGTCGCTTATCATTCATAAACATTTTTGTAGTAAAGCTTTAAAGCCATTACTTGTAAGGCAATGAAACAAACATTTATCCAAACTATAAGCCTATGCCATGCTTAAGCATTGGAGAATTTAATTGAGGCAAGGATATAAACATTTATTTAAACCATAAGCCTATGCAATTCTTCTGTCCCCAATCTAAACTCCAACAAAGTAGACATTTGAAATGGATGTCATGTCTCAATGTGGTTATCATGTACAAAAGAATGTAGAAAAAATGTTGATGCTCTTATTCGAAAATCAAAGCTAAAATCAAAGCTAATGTATTTGTCGATGACAAGTTCAAGGAGTTGTATGCTACTAACATGTACTTTAGAAATAATATAATGTTGTAGACGACATTGGTTTAAAGTTCAAGGAGTTGTATGCTACTAACATGTACTTTAGAAATAATATAATGTTGTAGACGACATTGGTTTAAAGCTTAAGAAATAATATAACATTAACATGTATTTTAGAAATATTATAACATTGTGGAAGACATTGTTTAAAGCTTAAAAAATAATATAACATGAACATGTATTTTAGAAATATTATAACATTGTGGACGGCATTGGTTTAAAGCTTAAGAAATAATATAACATTAACATGTACTTTAGAAATATTATAACATTGTGGACAACATTGGTTTAAAGCTTAAGAAATAATATAACATTAACATGTATTTTAGAAATATTATAACATTGTGCACTACATTGGTTGCTTAAAAAATAATATAACATGAACATGTATTTTAGAAATATTATAACATTGTGGACGGCATTGGTTTAAAGCTTAAGAAATAATATAACATTAACATGTACTTTAGAAATATTATAACATTGTGGACAACATTGGTTTAAAGCTTAAGAAATAATATAACATTAACATGTATTTTAGAAATATTATAACATTGTGCACTACATTGGTTTAAAGCTTAAGAAATAATATAACATTAACATGTATTTTAGAAATATTATAACATTGTGGACGACATTGGTCTAAAGCTTAACTGCAACATAGTAGAAATTTGAAATGGAAGTCACATGCCCATTATTTTAATTTGCTTATGCACAAAAATAATAATAATAACAGAATTGATATTTCTTCTTGCTTCTTATACTGAGCTGAAATGAATGTATTTTTCATGATGAATTCACTGGTGCATTCTAGCAAGATTGTAGAATGCCACTTTGAGAAGTTGTGCATACAGAATCAGATTTATGTACCCATTCTTTCACAATTGTGGGAGAGTATTGTTATGGATTTTGTTAGCAAGCTTCCAAAATCACAATGTGGTATGACTATATGTCTATAGTCATAGACCGTTTATATGTAATGTTCCCTATACTTATTTCAATAAATCAGTGATAAGTATATTTTCAAAGTAAATTAAAAGAGCAGAATTAAGTGATAATGATCAACTTATGTCATGAAAAGTCGAATGTAGAGTTATCTAAGTCGAATGTAGAGTTTAGCAATATTGTAGAATACCACTTTGAGAAGTGGTGCATACAGAATCAGATTTATGTACCCATTCTTTCACAGTTGTGGGAGAGTATTGTTATGGATTTTGTTAGCAAACTTCCAAAACCACAATGTGGTATGACTATATGTCTATGGTCATAAACCGTTTAACTCGTACCCATTCTTTCAAAGTTGTGGGAGAGTATTGTTATGGATTTTGTTAGTAAACTTCCAAAACCACAATGTGGTATGACTATATGTCTATGGTCATAGACCGTTTATATGTAATGTTCCCTATACTTATTTCTATAAATCAGTGATAAGTATATTTTCAAAGTAAATTAAAAGAGCAGAATTAAGTGATAATGATCAACTTATGTCATGAAAAGTTGAATGTAGAGTTATCTAAGTCGAATGTAGAGTTATCTAATTTGAATGCTTGCAATAGTAGTAGTAGAATTTTCTACCATTTTCTACTTGCATTGAGTCAAAATATTTCCAAGCAAGCTATACTACATTTTCTGTCTTGTTGCAGCAAGTGTCATGCTTTAATGTAATGTGGTGACTATGCAAAAAACAACGAGTACCTTCTGAAATAAAGACATGACTATGATCATAATATGTTGACTGTTTGTTTCTTCATATAATGAAGATGCTTTAAAAATACAATTTGCTATGTGATCGTGCCAATAATATACTCTCACGTAGAGCATAGATGTTAGTTGGGTTAAAAAATGAGTGAAGATTGTGAACAAATGGATTACTATAGTGCTATTCAGTAAAGATTCTCTTGAGTCTTTACCCTTCCATATGTTTGCACAAATGAGAACCATTCTTCATTTTCAAGATAGCCGAGACTAGCCAGGAGTACGTGCTTGAAGGTCAGTACACTCCTAGCCAGTTATCATTGCAGATAGCCGGGAGAGAAAACATGCCATACCCAGAATGGCTTCAGTAGTAGCAGCATTTTCTACTTGCATTGAGTAAAAATCTTTCCAAGCAAGCTTTACTACATCTTGTCTTGTTGCAACAAGCTTCATGCTTTACTGTAATGTGGTGACTATGCAAACAACGAGTACCTTCTGAAATAAAGACATGACTATGATCATAATATATGTTGACTGTTTGTTTCTTCATTATATATATATGCAAATGCTTTAAAAATACAATCAATATATTGTATAAGTTATGTGATCTATACTCTCAGGTACAATCAATATATTGTTTAAGTTATGTGATCACCAAAGTTATGTGATCACCAATAATATACTCTCAGTTAGAGCATAAATGTTAGCTGAGTTAAAACATGAGTGAAGATTGTGAACAAATGGATTACTACAGTGCTATACTGTAAAGATACTCTTGATTCTTTACCCTTCCATGTGTTTGCACAAATGAGAACCATTCTTCATTTTCAAGTACACAATTTTTGTCATAGTTGACGGGTAAAAACATAAGTGAAGATTGTGAACAGATGGATTACTACAGTGCTATTCAGTAAAGATACTCTTGAGTCTTTACCCTTCCATATGTTTGCACAAATGAGAACCATTCTTCGTTTTCAAGTACACAATTTTTGTCATAGTTGACGGGTAGAGACTAGCTCCTTCTCAGATTAAAAGTATTATCAAAGTTTAGAAATAATCGTCAACTTTGAAGAAAATGGAAACCTAGGTTAGTCTAACGCTTTAGGAGACTCAGATTAGAAGTATTATCAAAGTTTAGAAATAATCCTCAACTTTGAAGAGAATGGAAACCTAGGTTAGTCTAAAGCTTTAGGAGCCTTGGGAATTGTTTGAAAGAAGCCAAGACATTGTCACCACATTTACCTTTGTCAATCATTTTGTTAACAGCGTGGAAAAGATTACTAAAGCTCCTTCTCAGATTAGAAGTATTATCAAAGTTTAGAAATAATCCTCAACTTTGAAGAGAAGAGGGAAGGAAAACCTAGGTTAGTCTAAAGCTTTAAAAGACTTGGGAATTGTTTGAAAGAAGCCAAGACATTGTTAGCACATTTACCTTTGTCAATCATTTTGTTACCAGCGATCTGGAAAAGATTACTAATGGATATTATATGAAAGGACTGAAAGTGAAAATGTGCCTAGAAAGTCTATTCTAGGGATATTATTTAACTTATTTTCAAATAAGCGTGAGGGATGCATCTTACCATTTCATTCCACTATGCAAAAGATTGGAAAATGTTTCAAAGCATTATCTATAATCTATGTATTCATTAGAAGGCATGCAAACTTCATAGTTAATATAGTCCTATTCAAACTAGACCAACGGTGTTTCATATAACTCCAAAAGATTGAAAATGTTCCAAAGCATTATCTATAATCTATGTATTCATTAGAAGGCGTGCAAACCTCATAGTTACAATAGTCCTATTGCAAACTAGACCAACGACGTTTCATATAACTCCAATAGGTAGCAAACTCCAAAGAATTTGGAATTTAGAAATCAACTCGTACTTTATGCCAAAATTTTACTCCTCTAAAAATTGAATAATTCAAATCAGAATTTATCCTTAGAAATTTGAAAATGAAAATCATATGGGCAAGGTAATACATCCATAGTATTTTGACAAATAGTTTTTTTTTGAAATGAGATTCTCATACGTTTATAAAGAATTCAAGTCTGAATAAAAAGAAGCCTTTACTTTGTAAAAAGTAATAGTATTTTGACAAACATTTTTTTTAAAATCAGATTCTCATAAGTTTATAAAGAATTCAACTCTGAAGCCAACAAATTATCAAGAATTCAACTCTGAAGCCAACAAATTATCTAAAAAGAAGCCTTTATTTTGTAAAAAGGAACTTATTCTGACCAAAGGGTAGTGAACTCCATCCAGAAATTTGTTCTTTCAGTATACTAATGGTCATTCTATTGGTCTGCTCTATACATTTTAAAATGGAAGGGTAGCTATTAAAGTTAAAACCTGGAAAGGCATTATTGTTTATATTTTTTTGTGTACTTTGATTCAGAGGAAAATGGCCCAAGCAGACTGTAATAAGTAGACTTAGCACAGAATGTAATAAGTAGACTTAGCATCCAGTTGACAAACCATTTTGGAGTGTCTTTTTAGATGAAGAGCATAGAGTCTTTTAAGGTGCAAAGTGTTGTAAAGACAGATTGAAGTGTCTTTTTAGATGAAGAGCATAGAGTCTTTTAAGAGTCTTTTAAGGTGCAAAGGCATAGAGTCTTTTAAGGTGCAATGTGTTGTAAAGACAGACCAATGTATATTATATCTTCAACTTTTGAATATCTAATATAAAGTTTTTCAACTTTTGAATATCTAATATAAAGTTTTTATGGAAAAGCATAGAGTGTTTTAAGACTCTTTTAAGGTGCAAAGGCATAGAGTCTTTTAAGGTGCAAAGTGTTGTAAAGACAGACCAATGTATATTATATCTTCAACTTTTGAATATCTAATATAAAGTTTTTCAACTTTTGAATATCTAATATAAAGTTTTTATGGAAAATATAAACGTTATAATGAAGCACAATGTTTTATTCATAGATGAATTGTCAGTCTAAGGTGGTCAACCAAACATTGGCTCAATTCTTTATAATATATAAAGAATAAGCATCCCATGAGTTAAGGTGGTCAACCAAACATTGGTTCAATTCTTTATAATGTATAAAGAATAAGGTGGTCAACCAAACATTGGCTCAATTCTTTATAATGTATAAAGAATAAGCATCCCATGAGTCAAGGTGGTCAACCAAACATTGGTTCAATTCTTTATAATGTATAAAGAATAAGCCTTAAGGTGGTCAACCAAACATTGGCTCAATTCTTCATAATGTATAAAGAATACTCATCCCATGAGTCAAGGTGGTCGACCAAACATTATGGTGGTCAACCAAACATTGGCTCAATTCTTTATAATGTATAAATAATAAGCATCCCATGAGTTAAGGTGGTCAACCAAACATTGGTTCAATTCTTTATATCTTATAAAGAATAAGCATCCCATGAGTTGGTCAAAATCCCACCATTAATAAAAAATTACTGTATTGTTATAATTGGAAAGTACCAGGTATATAAAATGATAGATCAACCTTTTTGGGTATTTTCCTAAATTACTGTATTGTTATAATTGGAAAGTACCAGGTATATAAAATGATAGATCAACCTTTTTGGGTATTTTCCTAAAACGCCATTTGCTTATTGCACCATACTTTTTCTAATAGCATCAAATAATGCAAAGAATAGAGTGCAAATAACAAGGTAGAAATCTAATGTATTCTAACATAGTTGGCACCACAATAGATTTAGATAAATCATTCTTGCAAAGCCACTCAAATGCTCAACTTGCAAATTAGATTCTCAACTTGCAAATTAGATTGAGACCTTCACTGAGGTTGAAATCATACAAAAGGTTAACAACTTAACATATAAAGGTATTAAAATCTCCCTGTCAAGGTATTAAAATCTCCTTATCATAGGTATCATAATCATGTGGAACATTAATATCAATATTGTTTAGTAACTTTAGTACCTTTATTTGGTAGGAAGTATTGTAATGACCCACTATGTTTAAAACTGAGTTGCTTGCTAATTATATCTGATATTTTAAGTTTAACCATTATATATATATAAAAGATTTTATGGAAATTATTGCAAAAAGAAAGGGATGGTCTTTATGGAAATTATTGCAAAAGAAAGGGATGGTCTAGTACAGTAATGTTGAAAGTGAAAACACTATTTTTTCAAACATAAATGTATTCTAACACAGTTGGCACTACTATAGATTTAGATAAATCATTGCTGCAAATCTGCATAAATGTTAACCATTATATATATATAAGATTTTATGGAAATTATTGCAAAAAGAAAGGGATGGTCTTTAAGAAAGGGATGGTCTTTATGGAAATTATTGCAGAAGAAAGGGATGGTCTAGTACAGTCATGTTGAAAGTGAAAACACTATTTTTTCAAACATAAATATATTCTAACACAGTTGGCACTACTATAGATTTAAATAAATCATTGCTGCAAATCTGCATAAATGCTAAACTTGCAAGTTACATTGAAACCCTCCTATACGTTGAAATCATACAAAAGGTTAACTTAGTTAAATCTCCCTCTCATGGTCATGAGAGGAACAATGGTATCAATTTCCTAAGAAATGTTGAACAAATAATCCATACATGGCCCTCTAGATTCTTTATTTGGTGGAAGTATTATAATGCTCAACTATGTCTTGAATATAGTTCCTTATTATATTTTTAATTTTTTTCCATTCTACATTCACCTAATACAATAAATTTATATACACGTGTTAAGATTGTATGGGAATTCTTTCGCAAACCAGGAATGGTGTCTAGTCTAGGACACAGACGTTCAGAGTGCAAGCAATTGGAACTCTATAAATAGGGAGATAAATATGGAACTCTATAAATAGGGAGATAAATATAGCTGATTTAACCTATTTAAAGAAAGGAGATCGAAGTATCATCCAGAACTAATTATAGTTTAAACAGATTCCACAATCCATATATACCTTATACATACCAAAGTTATCATTGAACGAGATTTTTTGAACTATTTGTGAAGTTCTTGCATAAAAGAATGGGATAATCTACAAGTAGTAGCATGCCTTAAACAGAGTTTCTATTTATATTTATCCATTCCTGAATCCACATAGACCTCATATACCAAAAATATCATTAAAAAAGATTTTGTGAAATATTTGTGAAGTATTTGCAAACAAAAAAAGGAAAGTCTTCAAGTAGTAGCGTGCCTAGAATATCGTTTACTCTGTGTGTACGTTATGAACAAATAATAGACACAGTATGCCGAAGAGTACAGAGCTTACCTATTATTGTTTTAAGAACAGGTCTTATAGTAAAGTACACCTGTATGGAACACAGCTTTTCTCTATAGCTTTAAAACCATCCTTCAATTTGTAAAAACGTACACCTGAAACAAAATACTGTCATGAGGATTGGACCTTAACAAAACAAGCCAATCATATGTACAAAGATTTTTTTCTACAACCTAATGTTCAACCCACGCTATAAATTTCAAGAATTAAAATATACTTAGAATGAAATAAGATATAGTGAAGAAAAAAGTATTTAACCTTTCTCAATATTAAACCTGGGAGTTTATGCCCTTGAGCATAAAAGATCCGTACAGTAAGGGCTTTTTTCTCTACAGCCTTAATGTTAAACCTGCCCTTAAATATGTCGAGAACTAAAGTAAACATAAAATCAAATAAAAGAATTATTAAACCATTCTCAGGGAACAACCTGGAAGATCACGCCATTCGAGAAGACAAAATGTTTGTACAGGGCTTTCATCTACATCCTTAAAATCATCTTTGAGTGTTTTCTTTAATTTACAACTAAAACGAAAGACGGTGAGGAATGGAATTGGAAAAGAATGCAGAGGCAAAACAAAAAATGGGAATGCATGGCCATGCGGACGAAACAAATAACACAAGCAAATAAAATAACAGAGAGAGACAGGGTCAGAGTGAAACTTGCGCTTCAGTCTTCCATTTTGGGACATATATATATATATATATATATATATAGGTCAGAGGAACTCTCTTCCAGTCAGCTTTTTTAAAACAAATCCCCTGCCAAATCGCATGAAAGTACTAGGTGCATTTGAGAGACCAAACGGCATGACCAACCACTCATGCAATCCATCATTGGTCTTGAAAGTTGACTTCCACTGGTCTCCTTCTCTGATCCGGATTTGGTGATAACCACTTTTCAACTCAAGTTTTGAAAAGTAAACTACTCCACTCAAGCAGTCCATCATGTCATCCATCTGTGGCAATGGAAACCTGTAGCAAATAGTAATCTTGTTGATTGCTCTAGAGTCCACACACATTCTCCATTCTCCACCCTTCTTTGGAGTTAGTACGGTGGGCACAACACACTGACTCACACTTTCTCTTATCAACCCTTTTTCCAACAGTTCTTGGACTTGATTCCTCACTTCTTCATTCTCTTTGGGTGTCATTCGGTACGTAGCCTTGTTTGAGATACTTGCTCCCAGTATCAAGTCTATGTGATGATTGATGCTTCTTTTGAGTGGTAACTCATTTGACAAATCATCAACTACAATATCATGATACTCATGCAACAACTCTTGAACTTCAATAGGTAAATCTACAATTTCAGTATGCAGAAGTACCACCTTTGGCTTGCAAACCACTGCATAACTTGCCTCCTCTTCTTGCATTTGTTGTAGAAATTCCTTTCCACCTAGCAGCAGTACTTTTGGGCTGCTTGTTTCAGCTATGTTGTCCTCTTTCAGCGGTACAAGAGTGTGCTTGATGCCATCTTTTTCGAATTTAAAATAATTGATTTCTCCATCATGTGTCACTTTCCTGTCAAACTGCCATGGGCGATCCAAAAGAATGTGACAAGCATCCATTTGCATTATGTCACAAAGTACCTTGTCCTTATACTTACCAATCTGAAACTCAACTTCACTTTGCTCATGTACCAACAATTCGTGTCCTTTTTGTAACCATGACACTTTATAAGGTGTAGGATGCTTAACCTTTTTCAAACCCAATTTTTCTGCCATTTCCTGGGAAACTAAATTATCCGTACTTCCGCTATCAATCACCAATTTGCAGCACTTAACTTTTTCCTTACACATTGTCTTGAATAAAGATTTTCTTTGAACTGGTTCAGCAGTCTCCTTTGATGGTTTCAATAGGACTGTGTGCATCATCAACACCTCTCCGGTCTCTGGCACATTCTTCGTTTCTGGTGCTTGTTCCTCTATTGTTTTAGTTTGAGCTATGTATGCACCTCACTGTCTCGTATTTTCATTTTCAGGACATTCAAAAGATTGGTGACCCAAAGTGTTACATCTGTAACATATGTAGGCAACCTCTCTGTCTCTTCCTCTACCTCTCTGGTAAAGTCTTCCTCCTTTGCTGCCACCTTCTTTCTCCGACTATCCTTGCTTATTTGAGCTGCCTTCATCATTCTTTTGTGCTGGAAACTTCCCTTTTATAGTTCACTGTTCTTTCCCTGTAGCAAACCCACGGCCTCTGCTAGAGTTTTTCTTCCTTGTTATCTTTTCTTTCGCTTTCAAAGCACACTTGTATGCCTCCTCTATTGTTCTTGGAAAAAGTATGTTGATTTCATCTTGGATATCTAGCCTCAAACCATTGATATACCTGGTTGTCTTCTCTGGGGTATCTTCTGCATGACCTTCTCTCAAGCTCACCTGATAAAACTCTTCGGTGTACTCCCTCACTGTCATCATCTTTTGCTTGAGATTTTGCACCTGTCTGTAAAGAGTTAGCTGGTAATCCTTTGTCAAGAATGTACCCTTCATTTTTGCCACCATTCTATCCCAGCTCTTGATCAATGGTTTGTCCTTCTTTCTTCTTTCAACCTGCACATTATCCCACCATAATGCAGTGTGGCCTTTCAACCTTGTCACTACAAATTTAACTCTTTTATTTTTGTCAATCTCCTTGTACTCAAAATACTTGTCCATCTCACTGATCCAATCTATTAGGTTTTCAGCTTTCAAACTACCATTGTAAATGTAGAGTTCAAGCTTTGGTGAGAAACTTGAGCCCACTACTGCCCTCAACAATCTAACTTCAGCAGACACTGCTTATTCTTCTTCAGGTACCTCGTCGGGCTCACTAACATCTCCACCTTCAGGATCCCGATGTCTTCCCATTTCCATGACCTCTAATCGAGCTTGCAGTCTCCTTATCTCTTCTCGGAATTCTGCATTTTCCCTAGGTCTGCCTCTTTGACCTCGTCCTCTTCCTACTGGTCTATTCATCCTTCTGGCACTTGTAGAAAACAACAACATTATTTCTCTAATACCACAAATTGATGGCAATATGGCTTAAAATCCCAAAAGAATATAAACAACGAGCTTGGCACGCTCAGGACCTAAACTGAAAATGTCTCGCTATCAACCTTGTGCTGGTGTTAGTTGGAATAACACTTTGATTTCACCCAAAAAAACAAAATAACTCACTCAAAATTTGACCGGTTGCCTTAAACGTTCTCACATAGGATTCTTTTTATTTGTTCAAGTAATTCAGATCCAAAAAGATTGGTGGAAAAAAACGAACTCAGCAATCAATGCTAATTTCACTTCAATCTGGCGATCTCAAGTCAATCAATTTACACTCTGGTTTACTCTATAGACTAATCTCACGTTTGTCTCCATAGATAGGTAAGAAGATAGTAATAAACCCCTGATTTCTTCAACGTTGTCAGTAAAGAAAAAGGAATGGAACGTATAAAGAACTCAAGTTTAACAAGCAGACAACCCCAAATTGCCCATCAATGTAGAGACATTGCATTCCACCGTATTCCCACGTTTTCAATCAATTTTTTTGTTGCCAAATAAGAAGTATAACATAGCCAATCAAAACCACTTACAAATTATCGGATCTGGAGTAGTTGCTCACCATAATTTTTGCAGAGAATTGTCAGTCATATTAAATTCCAAAGATATCTTTGATTCCAGAATGCTTAAACAACCTACAGATGTAATTTTTTTTCATATTCAATTTCCTATCTGCAGAGAGAACATTTAAACAGTCTTGATCTTTTACGAGAAGATTTTTCTTCTTTTTTCTTTTCCCCCAAACACTCCCTAACAAAAATGAAAAGCCCCACATTTAAGACCATAACCCCCTTTCGCAAAAACAAGGGAACTACCTTAACTATTTTGTTTTTTATTTTATTTTTAATTTCAATCTTTATTTAAAATCTAACTATCTCCTAATTAGATGTCCAAAATATTTGCTTCTGCATGTGACCAATCAGTCACAGTGCTAAGCCTTTTATTCAAATGTCTACCTAATGCACCTGCCTTCAAATTTTAAAACGTTATTATAATATTACTATTACTACTAAAACTTCATTATAAATTACTATTAATAATATTAATACTTTTATCTTATTATTATATAAATTATACTTTCAAGTTTCCAAATTCCAACCATACTTTCAATAAAAAGAAAAATATTAAGTTAGTATTATTTCCATCATCTATGCCTTTCTATTTTGTAAATTTCCTTGGTTTTTCATGAAAGCAGAAAATGTCATTTAACAATGATTTTTCTATTATTTTTTATTTTTTTTACTATTGCAATTAGCAACTACATGGTACAAATTCCAGTGGTCAATGCTCAACTAAATGATTTGAAAGTTGGGAGTTGGAAGCCCTTGCCACTTGGACACAATCTTGGAAAGCATTATCAAAGGTACTAAATGTAGAATGTTTTTGGTTTAGATTTAGAGATTTGTTTAAAAATCTATTATTTTGAAGAGTATTTTTTATAGTGATTTCTACCATGATTTCTGCAATGTATATAGATTTAGACAGTATTGATTAATTTTCCAACTCCATTGAAATTTAATTGAAAATATGTATATTGAATTGAATATTGATTTATGCAAGTACTAAATAACTGCAATGTATATAGATTTAGACAGTATTGATTAATTTTCCAACTCCATTGAAATTTAATTGAAAATATGTATATTGAATTGAATATTGATTTATGCAAGTACTAAATAAGGAGTTGAAGACATGAAATATGTGTGTAACATTTCGAATGAAAATGACCTCTAATAGAGTTGACAATAATAAAATTCATCATATTTTTTCTCTATAAAAGTTTAATTGTAAAAACCTAAATCAATTATAGTTTTTAGATGTTGTGAAAGCTTAGTAAAAAAATTACATTTAGAGGATCTCTCGTACTCTTACTGCAAAAAACAACTTAGCTGTATATTAGTTTATATCTGATCCGATCTGAAAATCATTATATATAATTAACCTAAATCAATTATAGTTTTTAGATGTTGTGAAAGCTTAGTAAAAAAATTACATTTAGAGGATCTCTCGTACTCTTACTGCAAAAAACAACTTAGCTGTATATTAGTTTATATCTGATCCGATCTGAAAATCATTATATATAATTAACCGATCTGAGAATCATTATATATAATTAACAGTAAAACAACTTAGCTGTATATTAGTTTATATCTGATCCGATCTGAGAATCATTATATATAATTAACAGTCAAACTCATTTTCCATTATTTAATAAAAACTTTCCATTGTTTAATAAATTAAACGAGAAAGACTATCTTGATTTTCCATTATGTATAGCATTTTAGGTGCATTTAATGTGCAATTACTTTACCATTCATATGGTAAACCTAACTCTTGAGTGCAAATGAGTATCCACGTAGGCACGATTTTGTTGCAGAAGAATTCGAGTCAAATTTTTAATATTTATGTAGTTTGTGTGATGGTATGAGATGCACCATAATCTTATAGATCTGTCACCCAATTGCAGGTAATTCTGGATCTTCAAGTTTTTGGAGGTGTATTCATTGGTGAAAATTTTAAATTGTCCTTGTTTTAAAGACTATGTTTAATTTGTACGCCATCTATGTTGTAATGGGATCAAACTACCCATTTCCTAAACACAAATGTTTCTATACTTAACAGCTCTTGATTTTCCCCACTTCAAGAATCCCTCCATGGTGGCTCAGGCGTATTGTGGATTCTTAGTGAGACTTACTCCTTAATTGTTCGTTGGATCTAAAGCGGTGCTTGGGATTTCTTTTCTTCCGTTTAAAAATAAATAAAAATCAATCGCCAGCTATCGGCAAATCAGAAGCTAAACCGACAGAGGATCTCCTTGAATGGCAATCAAAATCGGGTGGTGTCCTGAGGAGTCATAGTCTTAGTCTATATACAGTTTAAAGGATGAACTGTATTGAAAGAGACATGTAATAAATTTCCCGGTTGCATGCCGTTTAAGTTATATTTTTATTCAATATTAATTTAGTACATAAATGGTAGGTATATAAAATGAATAGAACCGAGTTAATGTATCATGATAGATGTTAATAATGATCATTTTTTATTTTAATATAAAAATGTTAAAAAAAATATTATTTTGAAAAAAATGAACAAATATTAATTAGTGAAGGGTAAACTTTTTTTTAAGTAAGCCTTCAATGAAGGGTAAAATTTTAAACAAAACATGACGGCAATATAAAATGTTAAAATGTCAAAAAAAAATAAAAATTAACCCATAAAATTTAAACCAAATTCCACTGGTTATGACCATGCACTGAACAGTGAATCCAATTACATGATAAAGTCACCATAACCAAACTAGGAGCTGGGCCACTGTACGTTTAGGATTTTTGGTTGATAAACACATTACAAGACACAATATGCAATAAGCCATCATCCGTTATCCTCGTTGATCCTAAGCTTATTTAAGACAACTTGCTACACCTGGAAACAACAAAGCCATGGGCCTCGTGAGTAACAAAATCATAATAGCAGACCTCTAGATGATCCAATGCACTAAAATTCGATCAAATCTTCACATTAGTCATTTTATTGCAGAAAAACAATATTAATTTTCAACATTTTGGCACCATTTGCTGTGGTGGCTAAGCTCAAGTCATCTACTGATGTAGATCTCAGATCCAAAAATTGCATACTGTAGTTGAAACAGATTCAAGAGAACACTTTTCAAAATAGTCTTGAGCACATATGGATATTTATTATTTCAAGTTGGCAACGGGAATACATCAAAGTTTCTAATTCTAAATCTATGGTTGTCGACACTGAGCGTAGTGAGACACCTTCCAATGCATCATGCACAAATACAACACAACGAAACGTTTCCCACTCGTTAAGAAAGCCATCACACACGAGGGATTTTAGAGATCTGCATTCCAATATAGGCAGGCAACAGAGTTGACTCCATCAATCTCTAAAGTACGAAGCAACATCATTTGAAAGGGAAACCCAATTAATATACAAAAATTCTTTCAGTGACAAACTCTTGTTTGCAGCAATAATGCTTGCTAGAAAATGAATCAACAGGACAAGCTAGTTGATCTAAATAAAGGGCGAATGGCCCAAAATATAATGGAGACTTGAACACAATTTGCAGTGTCAATACATGAAACCTTGCACATCAGCCAATCTATCAAATCCATGTTTTGTGTGTGTTGTCTTCTATATTTTCAAACCTGTGTTACAAGTGCTTTGATCATCTCAAGCAAGAATGCCACTTTGTTCCTAGAAAATGTCATCTAACTCTTGTCAATTAACAAATAAACTACAAGATATGTTTTCTGGCAATCCTTTAACATAATCCATAGTTCCATTTTGGAGCTCCATATGTACAAGTTATTGAAGAATTTTTTTCCAATTTGGAGTTGTGGACTAGAGAATTAGTCAACCGGCACTATTTTTCTCAAGGAATAGAAATGAAATTTTGTAGACACAGAGATAGCACCTTACAGAAACATGGACCTAAACCCAGGACCTGGATTCTACTAGGGTAGCGCCCAGAAAAAGGAACAACAGATGACGCACCAATGAAAATGCTAAGGGCAATAAAGACAGTCAAAAATGAAACAGTGGATGCAATCCCCAAAACTGTACACTCCATCAAAATAAAAAATGAAAATGTGATAGCCAGTGTACTATCCCCAATAGGGCTAAGCTGGAATATTAAAGTTTTCTCTATTCAGTAAGTGCTATTAATAGTAGGCCCTGCATTCTACTAGGATAGCGCCCAGAAAAAAGAACAACAGATGACACACCGATGAAAATGCAAAGGGCAATAAAGATCGATAAAAATGAAACGGTGGATGCAATCCACGAAAATATACACTCCATCAAGATGAAAAAGAAAAATGTGATAGCGAATGTACTATCCCCAATAGGGCTAAGCTGGAACATTAATGTTTTCTCTGTGCAATAAGTGTTCTACATGCTCTAAACTCATTGACAATTTTTTACCAACAGTTTGCATTCATTCCATTAACAACATTCGACAAATATATTGCATGTATTCCATGATAGAAAAGTCACCATGGCATTTTATTATGGATGGAACCCAATCACAAGTAAGTAATGGCTGCTATAGCAGCTACAAAATACTAATAACACTCAACAACCAATAAATCTGGAAGTGATGCCACAACTACATCAATAGATGGAGCTTCCTCCTCCAACTGCAGAAGGGTTAACTTCTGACCTCCAAAGCCTCTCCAAGATGATGCCAAACAAAAAGATGAAGCTCAAGTGAAGACCCTAGATGGATCCTCCCCCTTGTCTAGCTAGGGTGGAAATTGCACCATCGAAACTAAACTACAATGGAAGGGTTTTTCCAAACCCTAACAAAAACCCCAGTTCACGGAGCTAACACGAGAGATCAAGTCAAATCAACATATCCAAAAGTGAGGTGCTCTTCTCCATTTATCTTCTTTCAGAAATCCATACCATGGGCAATACCATGGAACACCCAATACCACCTAACAACTATTAGTTACTTTTTAAAAATAAGACATCTTTTCTAAGCTAAGTGACAATAGTAATGACCCCCTTGCCTTCACTGGCTCTAGCTTATGGGGTCAAATAGGCTACCAATTGTCTTATAGCTTATGGGGTCAAATAGGCTACAATTGTCTTATCATCCTGGTCAGTGGAAGGAGACATCACAATCCTCCCTTCCCAAAGATTGCTTGTCCTCGAGCAATGCCACCATAACCTGAATCTCCCTCAAATGAATTGGACTAAAATTGGAAATGATACTAGGGTCCCAAATCAATTTGGAAGAGGTGAATCATCCTATGATCGATAAAACCTTTGAGAGGCTACTGACATACAAATACTCTTGAATGTTGTCGATAAGTAGAGCATATTGACGTTGCAACAACTTGCTCAACCCTTTAGCGAACTACTCCACTATGGAACCAGAAATTGGCTCTCGCCACTGTGACAACTATTGAACTGTATAACACTGAAATCCCAGAGTGCCAAGATAATCTCAGAAAGGGACAATCATGTTGACGATGCACCACTCTGATCATAACCATCTAACTACCACAACTCGTCTGCATACTCAGTAGACCTGTGATGTCAGTTTGCTAGGTGCTAACACAAGAATTCGTCTGACTGACCCCGATGAGCCAAGCAATCATAAACTACACAAACTCCTCAAAATACCATCCTCCATGCATCCCCGCCTAAGCATTCGAAGAATAAACTATGGAAAATAGAGACTAGTTGTCTCATATGTATTGGTTCCATTGTCAGACTTGATCCTGGATACCAGAAAAGAAGGCCTTATATGGAAAACAGAGACTAGTTGTCTCATCTGTTTTGGTTCCATTATCAGACTTGATCCTGGATACCAGAAAAGAAGGCCTTCCCTACAATAAAGGAGTCTCAACCTCTACTCCACTAGCATCCCAAAAATATAGCAGACCGATCACCGTCACAACTCGATCGATCATCCCTACAACCTGAAGCAATCCATCGCTCGGATGAATGCCCGGATCCCACTGTCAAATAGAGAGTACACCAAACCTAACTCCTACTGGATATTATCGTGCCATGCTGATAACCATAGGGGTCCCAATGAACCATGCCCTTGATATGAAATCCTCTGGTGGAAACCAAGTACCAAGAACCAACCCTGATCTTGCTAATCTGATCAGTTCATGCTAGACTGCATCTAGATATATGTTAACCCAAATACTGTCATTGTGCTCAAGTAACCCATGGGGTCTAAGCACCTCCTTGGAAAATAGCTTCGCCACCTGCGGTGCCTCATACTCATACAAGTACTGAGAATGCCCAACAAAACGTGGAGCACACCTAACCCTCACGATCCTCTCCCTAAGTGAAGACTCAGAGACTAAACATGTGTGATCTATGTAGCAGAAAATGACATCAGCTACTATGTTAGTTGTAATCTCTATGTATTGATCCAGTACATCCTGAATCTCCTCCTGTGCAACCTGTGCACGAACTATATAGCCCAAATGATAAATCTCGCCATATCCATGCTACCCCATGACTCACCCAATCGTCTTGAGTGATCCTCCCAAGGCATGCTGCATATAATGGAGGCATCAAAGAATGACAACAAAAACCTCCAGAACGGTAAGCAAGACTAGACAATGTTAGGTGTGTTGGTCAAATCCCAATGGTATGACCAATAGCTCATAAAAACATTTGGAACAAGCAATGTGAGATGTTGTATCTTGAGGCCCACCCATGCACTCATTGATCCTGGGTAACATCCAATCAATGGTATGCTCAAGGCCTTTATCAGGAGGTTTCATTGGCGGAAACACTCCAAAGTTTCATTGTACACCACTGTGTGTCCATGTACCCTCCTATATACTACTGCATACAACTATAACCTTCTATGCCATCAATTATTGTGTATGTACTCCTGTATTCAACCCTTTACTGATGTCAATTGATCCTATATCCCAGCGTGTCTCCATATATATCATATACCTATCCACCAAATTTATGGATGCATATACTCCCATAATGGTTGGTCCACAAGGAATGTGCTCAACTACCTCCAACGTGGCTACGCCTCTCTCCCACTAAGGCGGCTTATGATCCCCATAATGCAAAACAAGTGCATGGTCAGAACTCTGAGTGTCCAAACTCTCCTCAAGCACCTGAAAGTTATAATGCTTCTCATGCTTAGCCATCATGAGGCTCCTCATACGTGTCACTAACATCCTCTTGTGATATGGCTGTCATGTATGATTGATTGTCTAATGTGGAATATAAATTATGTTCCCAATAAAGCTATTCAACTTGCATCTTTGATTCTTGAAGGTCCTTTTGCATGCTCTTCAAAGAACCCAGGGTAATATCCAACTCATGAGTAAGCTTGTCAACGTCCTCTTCTTTCCCTTGTAGCGCATCATGGTACATCTCATCAAGCATGAGAAGATGATCTCTGTCGGAAAGCAAGTGTAGGTAGTCAATTTTCATCACCCCTACTGTTGCTTTAAGTGCCTACAAATCTGCAAGGGAAGGTTCTCCCCTCAAATTATCATCTTCTCCTGAAGCTCTCCAACAACAATCTATCACCGGTGCATGAGTATCATCAAATGTTTTATGGTTGTTTTAATCTTTTCTTCATTTACCTTCAATTGCCATGTCAAATGATTTGGCTCATGGAAACAGTCCTATACCAAGTTGTTTGATTTGTTTCCATCCTCAACATGAGATAATCGGAAGGATGCATCACGTGTGCTATCAATCTGTCTACCATGTGTCCCGATGTCATTAACCTCATGGAACGACTCTAATGGTGCATCCAAAATTGTTGTTTGATCTTCCTACATGCATAAATCGTCAATATGGCTAGCTGCATGCTTCTCCTATTTTTTCATACTCCGCTCTCTCAATTCTCGCCTTGTGCTTCTAAAGGAATCTTTGTCCTCTTCATAGCACTCAGGATGTTTGATGTTGCAAAATTCCTTTAATGATATAGTTGCATGGAACTCTCTTTCCCAATTCCATGTACTCCTTGATGCACCCTACTGCTCCTATGCTTTTGTGGGATGCTCCTCAAGGAAAGTTGGAAGCCATGGTCTAGTCGTCCTTTTGCTCCCCATCTTTCCTTCTAACCATCAACGTCTCATGCAATCATAGGATTGTAACTATAATGTCCCTTACTAAAAGAATGGATATAGTTTGGAAAGACTGGTTATGATTCTTGGCACAGATATATTCTTCAAATACTTCACTTTCCGAGGTTCTAATGTCACTAAACGGACCACCACTAATTCTTAATTGATTTTAATACTAACTACTGATGCAAACTAGTTGACATATTTCGTCAAACACTTTTCCAATAGTTGTATTTGTGGTACTCTATCTCTCCTTGTAAAGGAGGGGATGAATTAAGCATTTGTTTGAATTTTATACCTCTGCGCTCATTTCCATAATGAAAATAAATAAACTTTACTGTGCACATATACAACTCAAATGTTCCATAACCAATATACCACACTCCTAATCTAATTTAAATTGCATTAACAATCCTGTAGATGATTATTACACTAGTTTCCCCTTGTAACAATGATGCAACCAATTTATTACTCATGAAACTAAGAGTGTAAAGTACCTTTAGATTATATAACGGTTGTAGATGACAGTCAATATAGGATGTACACAGCAGTCAGCTTGTTCTTCTCAACACTAGTTGAAGAGTTGTGGCAGCTAACAAGTGTTATAGAGAACGCACCGGATTAACTTATAGATCCCCTTTTTTCATCAATATGAAATGAACAATAGTGAACCCCTTCACAAACTAAACATGTTTCTCCATCCAACTAGTGTGTCCATGTTATTCTCTGCAACTGTATTTCTTGCATTGTAATTGCTTGATGGAATGTGTTGAACATGTTGCTGTGTTGAATTGATGCATTGTTCTTTGAATAACTACAATTATAGGCATCTATGTATGCTTTTCCCTCAATGCATTTGGAACTAAGTTGCAGGGTAGATTGGCCAGATTGGTAATGGCCAGAATGATCATATCGATCCAAAACTTCAGTCAAAAAGCTGAGTTTTCTGCTAGAAATCCTCCTTTGCATAGATTTGTAGGTTTGAGGGATGTGGGATCGCGGTGTCACTATTCCCATAATTCTCAATCCCGCCATTCAAATCTCCACGCCGTCAATCTTCATGGGATGATTCTCCGCCGTTGATCTGTTTCCGATGTGGGATGCGAGATCGCAGTGTCGCGATTCCCATAATTCTCAATCTCACCATTCAAATCTCCGCGCCGTCGATCTTCGCGAGGATGATTCTCCGTCGTTGATATGTTTCCGATGTGGGATGCGGGCTGCGGAAAGTGAGATGGCAAGTTTTGTAACTTTCGACCCTGCAACTCGGGCTTTCCGCACCGTTGATTTTTGCAGGTGGATTCTAAATCGTCGATTTGGTTCCAATCTGCGAGACCGTTTGGGATCGCTGATTTTCGTCGCGTTTTCTCTCTGCCCTCCGATCTCCTCTGAGATCTTTCCTTGCAGATTGTCGAACTGGTCAATGGAAGATGGGAGGGAGCGTGACAGTGTTGGAAATGTCGAGAAGTGGTTCGCGACAATGACTTGTGTTTCGATGAACAGTAAAGGTTCTCGATGAAATTTTTAATTCCGCATGATAATGGGGTATGGGTACGTGACAGTGTGGTATCAGAGCTGCGAGTTGCAGCATTGGGCCTGGATGGGCCGAAGAGAAGTCAAGAGTACTGTCTGATACCAACTTGTAGTACACTACAGTGTGGTATCTGTTGAAAAGTTACCAAGGAAGTGTTGTTCACCTTGTGTTGCCTTGGGGTGGACAAGAACAATTTAAAAGGTGACCCCTAGTCATTTAAATTAATAAAGTGAGAAGTACTTTATATTTTTTAAAGTCACTTTATTAAAAGTTAAGTCATGGTTTATCCTAAGTCCATATTTAATGATAAAGTCAAGTGAGTGATTAATTAGAAGGGTCTTCACTTTATTAAATGACATGAGGTGCACTAAGTGTCATTTATTGTGAACCCTCAATCTAATTTAATCTAGACCATTGGATTGAAAGAGGAAGTTACCATGAACAAAAAAGGCTTGGGGAGAGGCAAACCGCATCTTTTGTTCACTTTCACAAGAGAGATTTTTGAGAAAGGAGAGAGCAAGAAGAAGAAGAGGGAAAGGGTTTGAAGTGATTTCATTTCCAGAGAAAGAGAAGGAGAGAGAAGGAGAATTCTGCAGGTTTCAAAGGCACAAAAACCAAGGAAGAATCATTCTTTTATTTCAGCAAGGCAAACAGGATGTTTTCTAGGGCAGAATTTGCAGTTTTGATGGCAGATTTTTTCAGCACGTTTTTCGAGGTGATTTCTGTAGATTTCTGGAGAAAAAAAATTGTCCGTACAGTCGTACGGATCCGTACAATCCGCACACCAGTACGGAATCTGTACAGTCCGTACGGAACTGGCCGTACAGGACGTTTTTTTGAGACAGACTATGTGTAGAATTTTTGCTGGGCTGTTTTTCTGGCACGTGGTTTGAGAAGAATAAATTATGAAACTTCAGCAGGCCATTCAGGGATTGATTGGCACGTTTACCAAGGCATTTGGTGAAGATAAGTACTGCTGTAATTTTATTTAAAGTTTGCCTGAAAGAATAAAAAATATATCTCTCAAGAATAGGTTTTCCCTTGGGGGTTTTTCCTGGACCATTTTTGGTCAAAAATCTGAGTCTATAAAAATTTCATGAGTGGCTGATTTAATTTTCTGCATTTGAAAATTTGGCTGTTAGAAATTTTCTGAGTTTATAAAGTTGAAAGAATCTCAAGTGTTTCTAAGTTTTCAGTGAAAATTTTTAATTTTTAAATATACATGCATATTGGGGTTAGGCATTAAACCATATGCAGTGATCTGAACTTGAAACCGGGTTGGGGTTTCAAAATTTTCATGGTATCAGAGCACAGTTAAAGGGCTGGAAATTACACTCAGAAAAGAAATTTCAGACTTGGAGAAATAAGGGAAAACAGAGTTTGTGAAGAAACAGGTTCTTGAACTCATTTGCAATGATGGCCACTGATTTGAGAGTAGAAGACAGGTTGGATGGAGCACAGAATTTTAGTCCTTGGAAGGCTAGAATTGTACTCATACTTCAAGAAAACGAACTATGGAATATAGTTGACAGCACTACTACAAATCCAGTGACAATTCCTACAAATGCTGCTGCAAAGATTTATTTGACAAGAAGGACATAAAGGAAAAAAGAATCCTTCTTGATGCGATAAAAGATCATGTGATTCCACACATCTCAGGTAAAATCCATGCTCATCTGATGTGGACAGCTTTAAACAACTTATACCAGAGTTCCAACGAAAATAGGAAAATGGTGTTAAGGGAGAAGCTGAAGGGTATTCGGATGAACAAGGGGGAGAACATGGTTCCTTACCTTACCAGGATTACACAGGTTCGAGATGAGCTTGGAGCGATGGGGGGAAAAGGTGGTTAATGCTGAGTTGGTTCGTACAACTTTGAATGGCGTGGCAAAGCCATGGACTGTATTTGTGGAGTCAGTGGTTGCTCGTGAGCACATGCCTACATGGGATCGTCTTTGGGATGACTTCATTCAGGAGGAGACCCAGAGAGGGTATATACATGGGAGTGCATCTCACAGCAAGGAAGAGGAGGAAAATGTGGCTTTGGTAGCAAAGGGGAACAAGAAGAAGAAGTTCAAGAAGGGTTCCAAAGGTGGAACCAAGCAGCAGGATGGTGAGAAGAAGGACATGAGCAAAGTGAAATGCTTTGCTTGTCAGAAGTTTGGGCATTATGCTGGACAATGCCCAAACAAGAAAAAGAAGAAACAGCAGACAGCAGCTTCAGCAGAGATTGATGAGTACGCTACTAGATTTGACAGAGTTTTCTCTCTTTGTTGGTGGTTGTAGAAAGAGAGCATCATTTATCACCAGCAGGGACATTGAGGACCAGACGGAGCATTCCTTGATCGTTGGGCATTCACTGAGTGCTTTCACTACTCCCTCCACATGGTATATTGACAGTGGAGCTTCGAGACATATGACAGGTGCACGGGATATGTTCACTGAGATTTCAGAGACAGGCTTGGAGTTGGAGATAGTGTTGGGTGATGATACAATGGTAAGAGCAGTTGGGTGTGGGACAGTCCGTTTTGATAGGGAGTCCATGCAGCCCATGTTACTGAGGGATGTCTTGTACGTCCCTGGGCTGAAGAAGAATCTTGTTTCAGTTTCTGCTATTGAGGATAGAGGCTTTGGCATATATGTCCTAGATGGAAAAGTGTATATTTTTTCCAAAGCAGAGGGACCATCTACTTCATATGCAATTGGAGTTAGATGCGGGAAACTGTACAAGCTTCTCTTCCAGCCACATCATGCACTGGCACATACTGAGAGCAGCAGTGAAATATGTGAGTTATGGCACAGGAGGATGGCCCATCTTCATCATTCAGCTTTGAGGATGCTAAGAGACATGACTACAGGTTTGCCAGATTTCAGCACAGAGCAGAGTGGTGTGTGCAAAGGGTGTGCTTTGGGAAAGTACACCAAGACTGCTTTTCCTAGCAGTGACAGCAGATCAAAGGGAGTACTTGACTTGATAGATTCAGATCTGTGTGGTCCCATGTCATCTGTCTCTTTGACTGGTTATGAGTACTATGTCATTTTCATTGATGACTACTCTAGGAAGACCTGGATCTACTTCCTGAGGAGCAAGAAGTCAAAAGAAGTCTTGAAGAGGTTCCAAGAGTTCAAAGCTCTTGTGGAGAACCAAATAGGGAGAAGGATTCGAGTACTCAGATCAGACAATGGGGGTGAGTATACCTCCAAGGAGTTTGATGAGTTTTGCAGACAGGAGGGGATAAAGAGACAGTTGACAGTTCCTTACACTCCACAGCAAAATGCAGTAGCGGAAAGGAAGAACCGTTCGATAGTGGGAGCAGCTAGAGCCATGCTGCATGATCAGAGTCTTCCTTTCTTTCTATGGGCAGAGGCCTGTAGCACAGATGTTTATGTACAGAACAGGAGTCCGTACTGTGCTTGGGGTGCAAAACTCCTGAGGAGATGTTTACCGGGAAGAAGCCTGATATAGGCCACTTCCGTATTTTTGGATGCCTTACATATTCTCATGTCCCTTCTGGGAAGAGGACAAAGTTGGAGGCTACTGGGGAGAAAGGCATCTTTGTTGGCTATGATGAGACTTCTAAAGCCTTCCGCATATACCTTCTGCACAGAGGAGAGTTGTGGTGAGGAGGGAGGTGAGATTTGAGGAGGAGCGGGCCTTTAGAAAGTCTCTAGAGTCATAGGAGGAGCAGCAGCAGAGTACTACTTCACAGGTTACAGCATCTCAGAGTTCAGTGAGTCAGGGCACAGGGTCACAGGTTTCAGGGGTGACTGAGTCACAGGTTACAGGTTAATCAGTTTCAGGTACTCAGTCTACAGGGACTTCTGGTACAGGGACAGGTTCACGGATCACAGGTTCACAGGTGACACCTTCATGTGATTCAAGCTCTTATGGTACAGGTCCAGGTTCACCAGGTACAGGATCTCAGGCCACAGGTACTTCTTCAGGGAGACAGGTATCAGATGAGGAGGTACAGGAGGAGGGTCTGCCACAGGAAGCTACTTCCAAGAAGAGAAATCCAAGTTGGCTTAAGGAGCTTGTGAAGGAAGCTGAGGAGTCTGTGGGGCCACCCAAGAGGGAGGTCAGAGAGACCAAGGCACCAGAGAGGTTTTCCAGTTACATGGCAGTGGTGACTAAATTGCGTGAGTCCGAGCCTTCTACTTATGAGGAGGCATCCCCACATCAGGTTTGGAGAGATGCCATGATGGAAGAGTACAATTCCATCATGAAGAATGGAGTGTGGGAGATTGTTCCGAGACCGGAGGGGAAGTCAGTTGTGACTTCCAAGTGGCTCTATAAAATCAAGTATGCTGCGGATGGCAGCATCGAGAAGTACAAAGCTCGGTTTGTGGCACAGGGGTTCTCACAGGTAGAGGGAGTTGATTATGATGAGACCTTTGCACCAGTTGCTATATTTTCTTCGATCAGAGCAATGATCTCCATTGTGGCACAGATGGGTTGGAGGATTCATCAGATGGATGTGAAGACCGCTTTTCTCAATGGTCTTCTACAGGAGGAGGTTTATCTGGAGCAGCCGCTAGGCTTTGAGATACATGAGAGAGAGTCCCATGTTTGCAGGCTCAGGAGAGCCTTGTATGGTTTGAAGCAAGCCCCTTGGGCTTGGTACTCGAGGATTGATTCTTCTCTGCTTTCGATTGGGTTTCGGAAGAGTGAGGCTGATCCCAACCTATATTTCATTGTGGTTGGAGGTGATCTGCTCATTCTTTTGCTATATGTTGATGACTTGTTTATCACAGGGGAGGAGCACCTGATTGTAACATGCAAGAAAGACCTTGCTTCAAAGTTTGAGAGGACAGATCTTGGGCTGATGCATTACTATTTGGGGATGGAGATTTGGCAGGAGGATGGACATGTTTTCCTGGGGCAAGGAAAATATGCTGCAGATATTCTGAGGAGATTTCGGATGGAGGATTGCAGACCCATGTCCACACCCATGATCACCAACTAGAAGAAGCTTCATGCTTCTAAGAGAGAGTTGGTGGATCCTACCTTGTATCGTCAGCTGATTGGATCGTTGATGTATCTAGTCAACACTAGGCCAGATTTGAGTTTTGCGGTGAACACTCTCAGTCAGTTCAATGTGGAGACCAGGAGTGTGCATTGGATAGCCGCAAAACATGTTTTGAGATACCTTGCTGGGACAGTAGATTATGGTCTGGACTACAGGAGGTCAGATGGAGTGAGCTTGGTTGGTTTCACAGATTCAGATTGGGCAGGCAGTGTTTCGGATCGGAAGAGCACTTCCGGTTGTTGTTTCAGTTTGGGCTCGGCAGTTGTGTCGTGGTTCAGTCAAAAGCAAAAGTCCGTTGCTTTGAGTTCTGCTGAGGCTGAGTATATGGCAGCCAGTCAGGCTAGTTGTGAAGCATTGTGGCTTCGCAAGTTGATGGTAGACTTGTTTGATCAGGAGTTGAGGCCTACAGTCATTCACTGTGACAATCAGAGTTGCATCAGGCTTTCTGAGAATCCAATGTTTCATGACAGGTGTAAACATATTGAGATCAGATATCACTTCATCAGAGATTATGTTCAGAGAGGAGCTGTTGAGTTACAGTACATTTCTACTGATGAGCAGGTGGCTGACATTCTCACGAAGTCTTGGGAAGAGGGAAGCATATTCATTTCAGGGACAAGTTGGGAGTGGTGAAGAACAACTTCCTCGGTAAGAGGGAGTGTTGAAAAGTTACCAAGGAAGTGTTGTTCACCTTGTGTTGCCTTGGGGTGGACAAGAACAATTTAAAAGGTGACCCCTAGCCATTTAAATTAATAAAGTGAGAAGTACTTTATATTTTTTAAAGTCACTTTATTAAAAGTTAAGTCATGGTTTATCCTAAGTTCATATTTAATGATAAAGTCAAGTGAGTGATTAATTAGAAGGGTCTTCACTTTATTAAATGACATGAGGTGCACTAAATGTCATTTATTATTTATTTAATGAGCATTTATTGTGAACCCTCAATCTAATCTAATCTAGACCATTGGATTGAAAAAGGAAGTTACCATGAACAAAAAAGGCTTGGGGAGAGGCAAACCGCATCTTTTGTTCACTTTCACAAGAGAGATGTTTGAAAAAGGAGAGAGCAAGAAGAAGAAGAGGGCAAGGGTTTGAAGTGATTTCATTTCCAGAGAAAGAGAAGGAGAGAGAAGAAGAATTCTGCAGGTTTCAGAGGCACAAAAACCAAGGAAGAATCATTCTTTTATTTCAGCAATTTCAGCAAGGCAAACAGGATGTCTTCCAGAGCAGAATTTGCAGTTTTGATGGCAGATCTTTTCAGCACGTTTTTTGAGGTGATTTCTGTAGATTTATGGAAGAAATAAAAAATAAAAATTGTTTGTACAGCCGTACGGAATCCGTACAGTCCGTACGGAACTGGCCGTACGAGATGTTTTTTGACGCAGACTGTGTGCAAAATTTTTGCTGGGCTGTTTTTTTGGCACGTGGTTCGAGAAGAATAAATTCTGAAATTTCAGTAGGCCATTCAGGGATTGATTGGCACGTTTACCAAGGCATTTGGTGAAGATAAGTACTGCTGTAATTTTATTTTAAGTTTGCCTGAAAGAATAAAAAATATCTCTCTCAAGAACAGGTTTTCCCTTGGGGGTTTTTCCTAGACCATTTTTGGTCAAAAATCTGAGTCTATAAAAATTTCATGAGTGGCTGATTTAATTTTCTGCATTTGAAAATTTGGTTGTTAGAAATTTTTTGAGTTTATAAAGTTGAAAGAATCTCAAGTGTTTCTAAGTTTTCAGTGAAAATTTTTAATTTTTAAATGTACATGCATATTGGGGTTGGGCATTAAACCATATGCAGTGATCTGAACTTGAAACCGGGTTGGAGTTTAAAAATTTTCGGTATCAGAGTTGCGGGTTGCAGCATTGGGCCTGGATGGGCCGAAGAGCAGTCAAGAGTACCCTCTGATACCAACTTGTAGTACACTACAGTGTGGTATCAGAGCTGCGGGTTGCAGCATTGGGCCTAGATAGGCCAGGTGACAGTAAGTAAAATGGTTTTGATTTTGAATTACTGCGTATCTAACAAATGGTGTTGATAACACATTTTGCAGAGTCATAGTACATTTTGGAAAAGTGGTTGTGGCTCAACCATGAGAACCTATCACAGATATGAGGCACGAGATTCCTATGAGCGTGCGCAAGACGTTATGGGGGAAAACGTCCGAGCCGGAAATGATGATATAGAATCTAATGGAAGGAGATTTCAAGAGAAGTTGTCGGATATTGCAGCCACCATGAAAAGCCTAATTAAAGTTCAGGAAGAGCAGCATCAGCTGAATGCTGCCATGTTGCAAAGTTTGACAGATATCCAGCGACGGATGAGCTCGGGACGACGTCCGGCAAATTCAGAAGGTAGTAAGAGCATACCAGAAGAAGGAAGAGGTCTCCTACTGAGTCATCTGAATCCAAAGGATCCACTGAGAATTCTAGCTCTTCGTCCACGGGGAAAAGAGAAAGAGACGTTACAAGAATAGCTCACAGGATGAGTTGAAGAAGACAAGGTCGCCTACCTTTAATGGTGAGATAAAGAATGGTCAAGAAGCTGAAGCTTGTCTTATGGGAATAAGAAAATATTTCCAAGTCCAAGACTATTCTAGGAATATGAAAGCTATAGTAGCCTTTTTCAATTTGACTAGAAGGGCATCCATATGGTGGGAGCATTTCAGGCAAGTAAAGAAGATCAATGAAAGGAAGATTGTGTGGAAGCAGTTCCGGAAGTATTTCAAGGAGAAGTACCTCTCTGACAAGTACTATGATGATAAGATCAAATAGTTCCATGCGCTGAGATTGGGACAGCAGACTATGGAATAGTATGCCAATAATTTTTTGGAGATGTTGAGGTATGTCAGGTACATAAAAGATGAGAAAATGAAGATCCAACGTTTTCTGAGTGGATTGCCTCAGTCTTACAAAGACAGGATTGAGTTTTATGAACCTAGGACTCTTGAGGAGGCAATAAGGAAGGCTAAGTACTGCTATGAGCAAAGCAAGAACAAACCGGATTACCAAAAAACATGGAAGGACAAAAGGAGTGAGAAGTCTGACCAAAGGAGGAAAGGTTACAAACCTTCTAACTTCAGGAATCAACAGAAGCAACCAGCACAAGTTGAGAAGTAGCTGGATAGAGTGACGAGAGAGAAGCCAAAAGATCCACAGCAAAACAGAGGACCACTCCAATGTTGGAAATGTGGAAAACCCCACATGCGCAAGTACTGTCCGCTTGAGAATGAAAATGCAAGGCCGACATACAATGTTCAAAAGGCAGAAACAGTGGGACAAGTAGCAAGGGCCATACCTAGAATTTATGCAGCACTGGAAGACCGCTAGGCAAATCACCAATCAACTGTGGTGGAAGTTGTAGGTAAGATTGCAGAGCAATCTGTTTCTATTTTGATTGACCCTGGTTCTACTCACAGTTACATTACTCCTAGAGTAGTGGAGATTTGTGCCTTTAAGAAAGTAAAGCATAACAAGTCTTGGTTAGTTCAGCTAGCCACTAGAACTAAGAGAAAAGTGAATCAAGTGGTGGAAAAATGCCCATTGGTGATGAATGGATTGATCACTTGTGTAGATCTGAATGTTCTACGACTTGGTTCCTATGATGTTCTCATTGGAATGGATTGGTTAGAAGCTCACAGAGTGAAGCTTGACTGTTATAATAAGACTTTTGAATGCATGGATGAAGAAGGGAACCCAGTAGTTATAAGAGGCATTCCAAAGGTAATCTCTGTGAGGCAGATTTCGGCAATGCAGTTAAAGAAGTTCTGTAGAAAAGGTTGTCAGTTGTATGCAGCCCATATTGAGGAGGCAGCAGAGAATGGAACTCCTAGGTTGGAAGACTATTATGTGTTGCAAGACTTCAAGGATGTTTTCCTGATGAGGTTCCAGGACTTCCTCCAAAGAGGGACATAGATTTCACAATTGAACTTGTGCTAGGAGCAGCACCAGTGTCAAGAGCACCCTACAGAATGAGTACACCAGAAATGTTAAAGTTGAAGATGCAGTTGCAAGAATTGTTGGATAAAAAGTATATCAGGCCGAGTGTGTCTCCTTGGGTTGCACCAATTCTATTTGTAAAGAAGAAAGATAGTACACTCAGATTGTGTATTGATTACAGATAGCTGAATAAAGTCACGGTGAAGAACAAATATCCCTTGCCAAGAATTGATGACCTCTTTGATCAAATGAAAGGAGCAAAGGTATTTTCCACGATTGACTTGAGGTCTTGTTACCATCAAGTGAGGATCAAGGACGAAGACATTCATAAAGCAGCCTTCAGGACAAGGTATGGACATTATGAGTTTGTAGTGGTACCATTTGGACTCACAAATGCACCAGCAACATTTATGTGCCTTATGAATAGTGTCTTCAGTAGGTATTTGGACAAATTCATTCTTGTTTTCCTTGATGGCATTCTTATTTATTCTACGAATGGAGAAGAGCATGAAGAACATTTGAGACTAACATTGCAATTGCTCAGAGAACATCAGTTGTATGCAAAGCTGAGCAAGTGCGACTTCTATAGGGATAGAATTCAATACTTGGGACACATTATTTCGAGGGAGGGTATATTTGTAGACACTGACAAGGTTGAATCTATTAAGAATTGGCTTACTCCAAAGAATGTGACAGAGGTAAGATCTTTTATGGGGCTTACAGGAAATTACAGGAGATTCATTGAAGGATTCTCCAAGGTTGCACATGCTATCACTTCTTTGCAAAGGAAGGGGATAAAGTTCGAATGGACCTCGAAGTGTGAAGAAAGTTTCCAGCAGTTGAAGTATCTTCTCACAAGTGCACCAGTCTTAAAAGTTGCAGACCCGGAGAAATATTTTGTGGTATGTACGGACGCATGCGGTCAAAGACTTGGAGGAGTTCTTATGCAGGACAACCATGTGATATGTTATGAGTCAAGAAAATTAAAGAAGCACGAAAAGAACTATGCCACTCACGATATAGAACTTGCAGCCATAGTATATGCTCTCAAGATGTGGAGATATTACTTGATGGGCAGAAGATTTGAGCTAAGGACAGACCATTGTGGTCTGAAGTATTTGTTTGATCAGCCTACTCTGAATGCTAGGCAAGTGAGATGCTTGGAACTTTTATGTGAGTTTGATTTTGAAATCAAGCACATAAAGGGAAAAGAGAATAAGGTAGTTGATGCACTCAGCAGGAAGGTGCAAGAGATGCATGTGGCATCCATTAGTATTTGCCAAACAGATTTGAGGCAGCAGATTGCTAATCGTGTTGTTGAAGATGAATTGTATGCACAAGTCAAGGATAAGTTGTAGCAGCAAAGCCTTGAAAAGAAGTATGAGGGATATAAATTGGAGGAAAATGGACTTCTTACCTATAAGAACAGAATTTATATTCCAAATGTAGCCAATTTGAGGAGGGTTGTTATGGATGAAATCCATCAAGCTCCATATTCTGGTCATCCAGGATATCAAAAAGACGATTGCTACATCTAGAAAGTAGTACTTTTGGTCAAGAATGAAAAAGGACATGGCCGAATATATTTCAAGGTGCATGAAGTGTCAACAGGTGAAGATTGAACATCAACACCCAGCAGGCCTGTTGCAGCCTTTGTCGGTTCCAGAATGGAAATGAGAAGTTATTTCCATGGATTTTATTACAAGATTGCCGATGAATTGGAGACAACATGATTCCATCATGGTTGTGGTGGACAGGTTGACAAAGGCAACACATTTTATACCGGTTAAGTCTACGCATAAGACTGATGACATTGCAAAGATATTCATGAAGGAGATTTTCAAACTGCATGGATTGCCTAAGGCAATAGTCTCTGACAGAGACGTCAAGTTCACTTCCAATTTTTGGAAGGGGTGGTTTGCAGATTTGGGTACAAAGTTGAATTTCAACACTGCCTACCATCCTCAGACCGATGGACAGACTGAGAGAGTTAACTAGGTGCTGGAAGACATGCTTCGCATGTATGTGATGGACAAACCAACCAAGTGAAAAGATTATTTACACCTAGTAGAGTTTGCTTATAACAATGGACAGCAGGCATTCTTGGGGATGAGTCCATATGAAGCTTTGTATGGCAAAATGTGCAAGACACCAGTGACTTGGGATAATCTAGTAAACAGGGTTGTGCTTGGTCTAGAATTGCTCACGAAGATGGAGCAGGAAGTTGTAAAGATCAGGCAGAATTTGAAGGCAGCCCAGGACAGACAGAAAAGCTATGCTGATAAGCATAGGGTGAACAGAGAGTTCAGTGTTGGGGATCATGTTTACCTCAGAGTGAAGGCAAAGAAGAGTTCCTTGAAGCTTGGAAGTTGTACCAAGTTGTCACCTAGATACTGTGGGCCGTTTGAAGTGCTTGAAAGAATAGGACCAGTTGCATATAGACTTGCATTGCCTGCTAGCACTAGAGCTCATAATGTTTTTCATGTTTCTTTGCTTAAGAAGTATGTACATGATCTTAACCATGTAATAAATTGGGATGTGATTCAGGTGGAACCAGAGGGAGAGTTTCAAATCGAGCCTATGCGCATCCTTGCCAGGAAGGTCACAATGCTCCGGAACCAAGCGATAAGACAGGTGAAGGTGCAATGGGAGCACTACAGTCCTGAAGAAGCTAAAAGCTGGAGGATGCCATGCAACTAGCACATCCGTTTTTGTTTGAATCTGGGGATTGCTGAAGGCAGTACCAGCAAGCATTTTTGTTCAATGTCGTAAAGCACTGAGGACAGTGTTGTTCAAGGGGGAGGGGAATGCAACACCCCGGTTTTGACCCTGTTGCATTTAAATAGATGATGTAAATAATCATAGTGTGGAGCTACAAAAAAAACCCACCATCGATTTAGTATCTGTGGTTCGGCAATTAAGGTGTGGCCGATGGTATCTCTTTCCTATGCTAGTTGAACATTAACAACTGAACATTATGTTAAAATTGCAATTTTTAATTAAAACCCACAGCCGGCTATATCAACACAACTAAATGAGATGGGGGCATGATTTTTCCTAAGGACGAGGGAGTGGGGGATTGGAAGAGTGGGCAGAAATTCGAATTGGGAAGAGCACCAATTCTGGAAATACGTTTTTTGAATTTCTTGGGCAAGAAAACACCAAAAACAACCACCTTTCCCTCATGCAGGAGCGTTTCCCCGTACGTCAAGTTTTGGATTAAACAAAACGTTTTTGGGAAGCCCAATTGGGCATTCACTCAGGAGTAAACAAGCAAAAACATTTCTGAGTCTGAACCTTTCACGAATTTCTCCTGTCCGGCGATCTGAATCCTTCATGTTTCTGGTTTTTGTGTTATGATTTTTCCCCTGTTCAGCAATTTTATTTTCTCTCACGATTTTCCCTATCTGTTAGTTGTTTTCTTGAATACGATTTCCCTGAATCCGATTTGGTATCTTTGTGCTGAAAGACCAGCAATGTTTTCGTTTGGTATTTCTGCAGCAGTCGGTCTGGCACCGACAATATTTAGAAATTTGTAAATTTCTGTGTGTATGTAATCCCTGGCATCTGCTACGTTTGATAAATCCCAAGATTGAGATCCTTGTGTGTGCATCCATGTTTGGTTTTTGAATTGATTGAAGGAATGGAAATAGAGTCTAGACTTGCTTGATAAACCTAGTGTGTTAAAGAACCTCACAGACGAATCTAGAAGGTTGGTTTTCTTCTTTGCATGACCTGGATAGCACTAGAAGGGAAGGCATGGCCTGAGGGACTGTGTAGCAAAGAAGGGAATGCTTCCTTGTGTTGGGTGTGTAATTGTTTAGAAATCAGGCTAGATCCAGTGTGGGTGTTCATAGCTTTGGGGTTGAGCTCACTAGCTTATCAGTCAGTCTTTCCACCTCCTTGGCAACCTGGTAACCCAGCTGGAAGGATGGCTTGGCTGGTAGCCTGATAAACCCATCTGTTGGCTTGGCTGTGTCTCGTGTGAATTTGGCTAAAAGTGTAAACCACTTCCTGTGTAAGTTTGATAAACCCAACTGTGTTGGCTTGACTGAATCTTATTGTCTCCTTGGCTATGGAGAAAGTCTACTAGTGTTCCTTATTCCTTGGGAAAGATCATGCCTAGCTCGGGGGTGGCAGTGTTGCTGAGAGATTAAAGAGCACACTGGCCTATGGTTGGGTGGAACGTTGCAGCGACATAGCTGGTTGTGGGACAAGTTCTGTGCAAGATAACTGTTCTTGTCCATGTTATTTTCTGCAACTGTATTTCTTGAATTGTAATTGCTTGATGGAATGTGTTGAACATGTTGCTATGTTGAATTGATGCATTGTTCTTTGAATAACTACAATTATAGGCATCTATGTATGTTTTTCCCTCAATGCATTTGGAACTAAGTTGCACAGTAGATTGGCCAGATTGGTAATGGCCAGAATGATCATATCGATCCAAGACTTCAGTCAAAAAGCTGAGTTTTCTGCTAGAAATCCTCCTTTGCGCAGATTTGCAGGTTTGCGGGATGCGGGATTGCGGTGTCGCTATTACCATAATTCTCAATCCCGCCATTCAAATCTCCGCGCCGTCGATCTTCACGGGATGATTCTCCGCCGTTGATTTGTTTTCGATGCAGGATGCGAGATCGCGGTGTCACGATTCCCATAATTCTCAATCCCGCCATTCAAATATCCACACCGTTGAACTTCGCGGGATGATTCTCTGCCATTGATCTGTTTTCAATGCAGGATGCAAAAAGTGAGATGGCAAGTTTTGTAACTTTCGACCCCGCAACTCGGGATTTCCGCGTCGTTGATTTTTGTGAGTGGATTCTAAATCGTCGATTTGGTTCCAGTCTGCGGGACCGTTTGGGATTGCTGATTTCCGTCACATTTTCTCTCCGTCGTCCGATCTCCTCTGTGATCTTTCCTTGCAGATCGTTGAACTGATCAATGGAAGACGGGAGGGAGTGTGACAGTGTTGGAAATGTCAAGAAGTGGTTCACGACCATGCCCTGTGTTTCAATGAACAGTAAAGGTTCTCGATGAAATTTTTAATTCTGCATGATAATGGGGTATGGGTACGTGACAACCAAACTCTATAATGATCTGGAAAACACCATACAGTCCAGTCATATGTCGAGTTGACCCATTGTCAACTATCCAGACATGATCAAAGGCAGAGCTTCCCACACTGGAATCTAGAAAACTCCTACTCAAACTTTGCAGCATACTCCTCCACTGAGGCAGGATGTTGTTGTATCTTTCTCCACCTTCCCCTTCTTCTTCGGACATTTCGAAGCATAATGGTCAAACTGATTGCACGGAAAGCACTTGATATTGCTCAAGTGTTTCTTTTTCCTGTTCTTTGACTAGGTGATGAGTGCCACGTTTTATTCAATATCTTCACTAATATGACCACTCTGAGATCCCTCTTGAATCTCCTTTTGGGTAAAGTCATCCTTGACAAAGATGATTGGGAATCTTCTCCCTCCCCACAATCCACTTGACAAAGACATCCCAAATCTTGGTGAAGCCCTTCATGGCTATTCTCGCAACTCAGAATTTGGGATATCTCCCCTACTGCTGCCTACTCGTCCTTTACCTGCCTACTCATCCTTTACATGTGCAACACAAGTTAGATAAGAGGCCACATTCTCATCTTTCACCATTTTGACACTACGTAGCTTGTCTTTGAGTACCATCTTGCATCTTTCGTTTTTGGCCTTGAACAGTTGGTTGTTTTCTTCTCAGCCAAATGTGGAATGAAGCGGACTTCAACCTCGTACAATATTACCCTTTGACCCCTAGCTTCAAGAGCCTCATGCTCTTCAAGCTCATCCTTGTTAGTGGGCTTGGTCACGGTGTTATTAGCAAACTTACAAATCTTCCACTATTTTAGTACCGTGGTGATTCTCACCTTCCATGGCATATAGTTGGGAACCCTGTCCAACCTGTCCTCGTACCAAATACTCATATGTCACTTGTCTCTAAGTGCCATCTTGAATTTTTCGTTTTTGGCCTCAAACAGTTGGTTTAATATATCCCGCATTTCCTTGGTTGTTTTCTTCTCATCCAAATGTAGAATCAAGTGGTCTTTAACCTCGTACAGTATTACCCTTTGAGACCTAGCTTCAAGCCTCATGCTCTTCAAGCTCATCCTTGTCAGTGGGCTTGGTCACAGTGTTATTAGGAAACTTCCAAATCTTCCACTCTTTTAGTACTGTGGTGATTCTCACCTTCCATGGCACATAGTTGGGCACCCCGTCCATCCTGTCCTCGTACCGAATACTCATCATCACACCCAACAAGAACTTCACAACTCTGAAAAAACTATCACAACTTCAATGCCCTTCTTTCAATCACTGTGCGACAATCTTGTTTACTGCCTTGTTCAAAACAACTCTTATACCATGAAGAAAAATGCCAAAATTAGAAAATTTTCTTTCAGGAATTTTGACAAACACTTTAACAACTTAGGTTTTAAACTAAAAGATCAACTTCCAGACTTTAAAAATTTAAAACACCATACCAGATTCTTCAAACACATCAAATCTGAACATTCACCATGTACACAGTCATTTTTTGTCAACCTTGACCAGGGCAAAACCCCAAATTGGGGAAAACCCAAAGAGAAGAATTTTATTAAGAACAAAACTTAGAAATTTCTTTACACAAATTTTTTCTCTTTCCCTAAACTAACAAATTTACACAACTTAACTTCGACAGACTACTACCTAGATTTATGTGCCTCTGAACAGTTGTACAGTTTGCCTACACGTGCTAGAAACTATTGTACAGATTGTTCACTACCTACAATTAATTTTGCCTCATTTTTTGTGCCCACACATGCCAAAAAAAGTACTATACTGTCCAAACAAGATGCAATTAATGTTGTCAACCTCTACCTCGAAAACTATGCCCACACGTGCCAAAATCAGGTTGTTGTACAACCTCTGTCAATCTGTCTAGAAAACTATGCAGATCAATGTGGCTACCTTAGGATTCGTGTTGCTAAAAACTCCTTAGAGCAATAATGTTGTCAACCTCTACCTCGAAAACTATGCCCACACGTGCCAAAATCAAGCTGTTGTACGACCTTTGTCAGTCTACCTAGAAAACTATATAGATCATTTTGGTTTCCTTAGGATTCGTGTTGCTAAAAACTCCTTGGAAATTTTTCCATGGAAACCCTTTTCTTCTTCTTTAGTCTTATGCTTCTCTCTTGGTGTCTTTTCCTTTGTCCCTTCACTTCATTTATAATTCATTTCTAGTAACTAACTCCTAACTACCATTTCAATGGCTAGGATTAAATTTTAATTCACTAGATCTAGGGTTCTCATTAAATGCACATTTAAATAATAAAAGTTAAATATTAAATGCACAACTTAAATGGGACCCACAATTTAAATAAAGTACAAAACTTTTATTTTATTTACATAATGTCACTTTGTACATAAATAAAAAACACAAGGAACCAAAGACTTTGTCCCCCTCATTTTTTTTTAGACCATGGGAACAACAACCTCCCAAGAGTATATCCAACAGCCCGCAAGCCAGATATACCAAGCACTTGTGATTCAGTAGGGGCCGAGACGTCCCGAAAACCACCGGGGTGAGCCTCTATCCCAAGGGTCGTCTACCCTTCGAGCCTTGTCACAACGGGCTAATGAACAACCCTACCCATCATTACAAACACACCAAAAATATGAGGAAGGACATCCAGATTTAGATATTTAAACACTAAAGCTCGAGGGATTTAAGAGCCTTCCATTCCATTATACCTAGCAGCGTTGAATCTGTCAATCTCTTAGCACGCAAGGAAAGTTTCTTGAGGATTCTACAATTCCGTTGAATCTTGGTAAGAGTGGCATCGTTTAAAGGAAAAGATGGACTACAATACTCAAATTCTTCCAGGCCCATGTTTGCAGCAACAATGCTTGGTAATGAATCAACAAGAAAAGTGATTTGCATTTGATGAATAGACATACGCAATTCAACAAGAGCTGATAACCATGATAACTCCCTCGAAGTTCCATGTGCGAACGTCAAAAACAAATTGTGTACATGGAGGAAAAGATGGACTACAATACTCAAATTATTTCAGTCCCCTATTTGCAACAACAATGCTGGGTAATGAATCAACAAGAAAAGTGATTTGCATTTGATGAATATATATGCGCAATTCAACAAGAGTTGATAACCATGATAACTCACTCAAGTCCCATGTGCGAACGTCAAAAACAAATCATGCAGATGGAGGCAGTGGGTAGCCAAAGACCTGTGAGCTAAGGTAATGTCCACGGTATGGTTAATTTCATGGCAGTTGCAACACCCCAATAAGACCTTCAGAAGCCTCAAACAATTCTTGCCTGTTCTTGACAGACCTATCGTATTGAATCTAGATGTGCCCTCTAACCTCAACTCTTGGAGATTCTATAAATTTTTCAATGAATCGAGGTCAACATCAAACAAATTATGGTGGTACTAAAGATAGAGATATCTAATCCTCTTACGAATCCCAAATATGGCCTCAATCCCAGAATCCAAGAAAATTGGGTATTGAAAATAAGGCAATCTCCTCTAGCATACTACAAGTATTCACAAACCCTATAAATCCTAGATTTGAAATTCATGCCTGATCTCCAGCGAGTTGGGGGGGGGTTTCCTAATGATAATATTTGTATATTTTTTATCCATTTCAAGGCCAATTGAAGATGTGATTCAATGGAGTGAAATCCAAGTCTGAAATGTGTATAAAACAGGGAAGAAGAGAACAGAGGAGTGTTGCCGACCTGAGAGTGAGCGTATGAGCAACACATGTAAAGGTGTGGTTCCACTGTTTGTATACCATGTACGTTGAGAGTTGATCCTACGACTCTAATGGCGGTGTTAAGATGTGAAACAAGACTCCACCGACTCTTATGGAAAATTCCATGTTGATTTCCATTGTTTGGGAAATTTACACAAAATAAATATTCTAGAAGCAATGGAATGTTATTCACATATATATACACATTGTTAAAAATAACTAAGGGTATACACAAACCTATTGTTAAAAGTGTGCTCATGAAGTGACCTAACTTCGTCCACAATTGGCATACTCCTGAAGTCACGCCCCAAGTTTTGGCATTGGTTTTTTGATGGTGTTTCTCTTTAAAAATGTTAAACATTATGGGTTTTTTATTTAGTCCATCCATCATTAATTTTTTCTATATTATCTTCCACACACCCAGGGAAACAACCGCGCCAACATCCCCACAAACACCGTGCACATCGATAGCTATGGGCTTCAACACTGCCCATTATCAAGGGCCAATGCACTTCTAGTTGTATGCTACATCCGCTACCTTATGGATCTCCACATCCCGCCTCTGCTTCGTTAGCCACCAAGTCATATTGATGTTAGCTGCGATATCTTCATCCCATGCCTTTAAAATGCAGTGTCAATTGTCGATGTTGATATAAAATTGATTTGATGTTTTATAAAGTCACATAGCACAAAAAATTGCGATTGCATTTGTGAAGATCCATTCCAAAAGTGTACAAGAAAAGAGCGAAACACAATCAAGAGAAAAGTGATTTGCCCTCATGTAAAAGTTAAGACTATCATCTACAACTGTTGATAAGTTGGCATGCGGAGGAAAAAACAAACAACTAAATCGACATGAAAAGACACTGAATCATTAAATCATTACTCACCATATAGCTTGTACCGAGTTTTGTGTTTTACTTTCTTACATTGGAATTGACGAAATGCATAAATTATAGTAAATTCCCACTTTACAATAGTGTTTTTCATGGAAAGATACGCATCTTATTGATACACACGGGTTTTGTTTTAATTTTTGAGGTGTTTATACATGTAGATAAGTCTAAATTCAGAAGAACACGAATATTTCATCGTTATGAACGATATGGCCTTGGGAAACTATACCTCTTAATCTCAGACCTAAATACAATCATCCCTTATCACATTATGACGCTTGACCCACTCACACACTATGATCCCTAACCCTTTCCTTACTTATCCTCACATAACTTCTACATAAATCAATATCAGTCTTCACAATGAAAGGCCATGGATTCTTTATTTTATGTTTTACCCTTTGATGGTAGAAGTGGTAGTTGGATCATTTGGCATAGGGAATAGTGAACATGTTCTTTGCATTGAATTTTATTCATCCTTGTGTTATTAATTCTACATAAGACAATAAGCCCCTATGATGAAGGCAATGCAGTGCTACATGACCGGAAGTGCCGAAGCAAAGTTGGGAAACCACAATGTTTGAAAAGAAAAAATCAAGCAGACTGTAGGTCCATGACATCTCTCTTCTTTAGATTGTCATCATCAAGAACCATCCTCTTGATTTGCTAAAATGGCAATGCATAACATACATCGAATATCAAAGGGCAAATCAATCCTAGATTGCAAGAGGGAAATGCCTTGTTCTTATTCTGGGTGGTCGCTGGAAGCAGTAGGGGCACTAGCTGTTCATAATTTCACTTTAATTTCTACAAAGGTATTTCAGAGAGCTTACTAGTGGTTTTGGAGGAGCAGGCGAGATATTGTGATTTCCACGGGCCCATTGATAAAAAAATGTGTCCATAAACAACAAATGTTACAAGGGAAAATGGATCAGGTTTAAGGTTGCTATTTTGTAATTCAATCATAAATCCATTTTTTTCTTTTATTTCAGATTTGAACTTTAAGAGATGGACAAGATAAGATATTAATGTCCAAAAACAACTCCTATATTAAGCACTCAATTGTGTGCATTTTAACAGAATATGAAACATAACAAAAATTGCATCCTAATTCTAGCACATTTTTGATAAAATTGCTCAAAAATAGGAAACTAAAATCTGATACCAATCTTGGGTGAATCATTGAACAAAAACCAAATGATAAAATAAAAATATCGAGGATGTCATGATGCACGTTTTCCAAATAGCATTGTTTGTCACAAGCACAACAAGAAAGGCAGTGGTACGATCATAGACAATGACTATGATCCCATGTTACATGTGTCACATAATGCAGCTACTATTAAACAAGATAATAAATGGTTGGCTTTGTTCTAGACAAGAAGAGGCCTTTTGGAACCAAAAAGACGTGGTATTCAAACATATTTTGAATCTTTGCTTATGGCTTGTTGCAAAGGAATGTCAAAGTGTGCTGGAGATTGCAGGATTTTATTCCTTTTTGATATTCTCAATCTTCCAAATCTCTATGTCTAGCCCTCCAACATCTTTGTCTGAAAAGAAAGTCAGTTTTGTTCTTCTAAGTTTGCAAATCCTTGTTTGTGGTGGATTTTCCAATGAAGCAATTATTACTAGCCCCACCCAAATGAAAATATACATTCCAGGCTTGTAATATTCCGATTTTGACCGCATTGCATTAAAATTGCACATGATGTAAATATCGTTATTAAATCATGGTGAGGAGCTCAAGGCTAAGGCCAAAGCCCCGCCATAAATTTAGCGTTTTATGTATCGACAATTAAAATCGATACCTATGGTTCTCGTGCTAGCCAAGCACAATATAAATTGAGACATCATGTAAATATGCAATTTAATAAAATACCCACAACTAGCTATGCAATGCAACAAGAGATGGGGGCATGATTTCACAAGGAATAGGGAGGTAAATTATTCAAACCCTTGAGCCAATAGTGTTAAGCCAAATGTCAATGAGAGAACCCATAAAACTCTTAACTACACATTTTGTCTTATGCACCCAATCATTTAATTCTTCCATGGCTGGAAACCCGTTTTTGTATTGCACGGTAGATGGGGAGAAGGGATTCACGATTCGGGGGTTTATGGAGGTTGTTTGTGCTCCTGTGAAGCCGATAAACGTTTTCTGAAATCGAATTGCTCTCCCAGGGTTGATTTCCCCATATACCATTTCGTTTTTTGTTGTCAAAATGTTTTTCTTCATACCCAACACTTGTGTTTGCTGTTATGTGCATCCTTGTTTTGGTCTGAACTGTTAGAAGTGGAAGAGGACCAGAATTGGCTTGAATAACCTAGTAAAAAGAGGAACCACACAAAAGGATCAAGAGGGGCTGGCTACTCTTCTATGCACATTTGGGAGAACATTGGAAGGGAAGGTATGGCCTAAGGGACTGTATAGCAGTGAAGGGAATACTTCCGTGTGTCAGGTGTGTAGGTATTGTGGAGGAAAATCTAGATAGATCTTGTAGAGGTGTCCATAACTCTGTGGTTGAGCTCACTATCTTAGCAATTCTTCATTTCCACTGCCTTAGCACCTTGATAAACCCAACTATGGATTGGCTTGGCTGAACTTTGGTGTGTATTTGGCTATGGTTGAGCCTATTGTTTCCTTTTTCCTTGTGGAAATCATGCCCAGCTCGAGGGTGGCAATTGTGTTGAGACATTGATGAGCACAATTGGCCTATGGTTGGGTGGAACGCTGTAGCGACATAGTTAGTTGCTTGGGGCAACTCAGTTTCAAGATAAGTGCTCTCTTGTATTAACTCTGCAATGTATTTGTTTTAAGAATTGTTATGAATGTATTGAAAGAGATTTGCTTCCGCAGTATTTTCATACATTATACATTTGCATATGTTTTTACTTTCAATGCATTTTCGATTTGTTAGACACTGAGAGGGGGGTGAATCAGTGTGAAGCCAATTTCAAAAACTTTTCTTAGCTTATCACAATCAACTATCAATTCATCATACGATTATTCTACTAATCTATTAATCATTTCATAAGCATCTTTCACTTCATCATTCACATATCAAAAGCATTTGAATCATCAAGAACCATAACACAAAAGAACACAACACCATATACTTTTGTAATCTTTTTGTATTAGTTTTGGTCCGGCTACAACCATTAGGTAAAATCAACACCTACTGATACATAGAGCGCCTACTCTGCATCCAGGACCCTGCCTGGTTTTCTTAGACCCTGCTAAGAAGGGTTTGAGGTATCCTAACCTCAAAAGCAAGACAAGCTTGCATTTACAATTAAGCTTACTGTTACATCAACTCATCAATCACTTGTGTCTTTAATCTGCTGTCAACTGTCTCAGCTCATGTTCATCTGCTCATCATCAACGCTGCTCACCAATCACTGTACTCTAGTCACTGCCAGATCATCCCTGTAGATATCACTGCCACATCATAAGCAATTTCTGTCATATCAATATTCTGTCCACCAGCATCATGTCTTCATCACCAGCAATCTCTGTCACATCAGCATCCTGTCCATGTCTTCTTTACTGCTGTCAAAAATTACTTTCAATTTATTGTTGTTGCAAATCACATCAAAGATTGTTACAGTCAACTTGTTGGACTTCTACTGCTGTCATCAAAAGAGACTGTCACTTGTCAAGTCTACTTTCTATTTTCAAGTCCAGGATACTTCAACAAATGTTGATACTGTTAAGTCAAAGCAACTGTACAAGTGAAGGCTATCAACCGTCACTAGTCAATCAGGGTAATCTTGTCATCAAACCCAGCCACAAACTATCCTTTGACTTTTTGCAAAGTTTCACAGACTTGTTCATCAAATCTCCTTTTGCATACAACTATAACTTTGCTGTTCATCACTGCTTATACATCAAGTAGCATGTCTATGCATCTTTGTCATATATATTCATGCATTCATTAACATACTATCATCACTGCATAATACTGTACTGTATATAGTATTGTATCAACATCACTGCATGTGTAACTAGGGCATCAACCAAGCATGATTATCATAATCACAGTATGTGTTTCATCATAGAATACACAGATCTTTACATCACTTGTCATTCAGTGTTTATGTCATTGTAAAGAAAACATACTTTGTGAATCTTCACACCTTACCACTGTACAATATACATCATTGCTTATGTCTCTTCTGTAGATAACCAGAACTGTAGATACTCATGTGACTGCTGAAGTTAAACTGTGCTGTGAAATACCCCAAGGAGATCACTGTTGCATGCTGAGGAATAATCAAATCGGAACTGTCTGGAAGACTCATAAAAGCAGACTGTAACCCTCACCAAGAACTTGGACTGTTCATGCATCTTTGAACTGAGCATTCAACCTCATCTTAAAAACTCGAATCTTGACTGAGGAAGTTTGTTTTTTTTCAGTCACGGGTCAGTCTAGCATTGTAACCATCAATCATATCAAGAATATTTTTGCTTCATAATAAATTTTGTATCTTCACCTTTGTCAACAGAGATCGCACTTATCTTATGCTATGTCCAAAATGATCTTCTTCTATCAGTCCTTGGTGTTCTTCATGCATGCCCAAATATTCAGTTCTTGATAGTTTGATTAAGACTAATGTACAGAGATAGGCTTTTGACTAAATCAAGAATTGATCCACCAAATCATACCTGAATATGTACCTTTAGAAGCATGGTCTGATAGAAGTGTTTTAGAGGACACTTCTTGTGTCATGGTATACAGAATTTGAATGTTATATCTTCACACTGATCTATATAGCTTTGAACCCCCTTCCAAAATATTATCCTTTTGAACACTGTCAAGTTGAGGATATCTCTGTCATATAATGGTTGCCACAGGTTACTGTCAAGTAATGGTTGACATTATCACCTCATCCACAACTCAATCAACTGTTGACTAGCTTATCAAATGCATATACCTCTGCTCATAAGGATCTGCTTATTGCTCATGGTCATGAGCCCAATAAATCATGTTCAAACTGATATCCATAGTAGGGATCAAAATAATACTGTTGCTGCTGGTTTAACGCCTTTCTTTCTGACAGATCAGGAAAACTGTCCTTTTGCTGAGGCCAAATTTTAACTGCTGATAAGGTACTGAAAAGATAGTTCAGGCCTGTCTGAAAGTGACCTTGACTGGGTTCGGGTTTCTTGTTTAAGCCCTATAGGCCTGTCACAAATGAGGCTTTCCTCTAATTCAGGTTTTGTTTGTCTGCAAGTTGGAACTAGGGTTGTCATGGGACTGTCACCTCTTCACAAGCAGCAAGAAAGAATCATAAGATTTAAACCCCAAAAGATGAACCTCTATCTGTTGTAACCCTCGGATCTGAGGTTGCCTCAGTCTTTGATTGCTGCTCCAAAAATTTCCTCAATCTGCTGCTACGTCTACCTCGGTCAAAAATCTCAGAGCTCCACCGAAATTTCACCTTACAAAAATGAAGACTTTGAGAGGGTATTTATACTAATTTTCCACATAATTTTGGGGCCGACCTGCTCTTTTTTTTTTAATTTTCTTTTTGGAGCCGACTTTGCAAAATATATTTTAATTTTTAATTTTGGGCCGACTTTCTTAAACGTTTTGCGTTCAACACATTAGCTTATTTAGTGGCCAACCTTACCTTACTTCTTGAGGCTTCTTCAAGGCATTTTCAAGGTTTCTTTAAGACATTTCAAGGGCTCTTCAATGCTTCATCAAGGCATCTTCAAGGGATCTTTTCAACAATCCATTGATTCTATCAATACAAGGGCTTCCACTTCAAGCGTTAGGGTTACTTCACCAAGTCTTGTGGATCAAGGGATTTCGTCATGGTTTTCAAAGGCTAACACAACACCAAGCTACGATATGTGAGTGGGTCATATGACCAAATCATGTCTTCTTCAATTAATAAGTGTGCAAACCATGTTTCGTCATGTGCAAGAGGTATTCATCAAGTCTTCAAGGTCAAGTACTTCTTCAACAACCAGCATATAGGATTCAAGACATTTTCAAAGGCTTTAGCATTATCATGTAATGTTCACGAACCATCATACCACCATGGATGTGGGTGCAAAGTCTTCCTTATGCGCTAGGACCATCCCCAAGGGTTCCATGACCCCAAATGATCACATCATCTTCATTTCTTCAAGACCATTAAACCATCTAGTGTGTGTGGGTTTCAAGGCCTTCTTGGTCTTCTTCAACCACCTCAACCACCTCAAGAGACTTCCTGGGGTTAAGATATAACTTGTGGGATAGATGGGCCTTCTTCTGGGGTACCATGACACCATCAGAGCATAAATGACCACAGAATGGGTCATTAATGCTTCTTCCACCCATCTAGGGCTTCTCCAACATCCATCAAGGCTTCAGGACCATCTCCAGGGTCTTCAGCATCATCAGCAGGGTCTTCAACATCTTTAGCAAGGTGGTGGCATCAAGATCCAATCTTGTGGGTATGGAGACCTTGTCAACTGGGTACAAGGTGCTTCAAAGCACAAACCCATTCTGTAAGGGATCAAGGCACTGCAGGTGCAACTTGGTGGCATCAATGACATCCCGTGGGGCCACTGCAAGTCCATGTTGGCATCAATGACAATTTCATCAACAATCTCCCCCTTTGTCATTGATGACAACAACTCATGCTCCCCCTATGAGCATGCTCCCCTTTTGTCTTCATCTCTCCCTTTGCTTTCATTTCTCCCCCTTTGGCATCAATGGCAAAGGGTGTCCACATACTTGTGTCTGAGATCTCTGATCACTGCTGACTGCTCCCCCTATCAATATGCACGATCCTAGGACCTGTCTGTATGCCTGGAGTAACCATCATTTCTCCGTTGAGTTCATTCTCTAGCCTCATGAACTCAAGGTGTGTTAAGGTCTTTGAGAGACCTTACACGTGGCTTGCCATATGGCAGCCATCCTCCGTGCTCTGATCAACTTCTCCTATTTGCAACTGCTCGGTCTTCCTCATCCATACTTGCTTCTTGACATCTGTCCTTTGAGCATTTGTTCCTTCATTTGTACTGGCTTTCCTTGATGAGCTGTATAGGAAGTTTCTCAAGGGTTGTTTCTATGTACTCCAACAATCTTGAGCTTTGTGCCCAAGGCCACTGCAGCTATAACACCTCATCTTATGACAATGTGCAGCAATGTGACCAACATTGTTGCATGACCAACATCTGACAGAGTTGTTGGAACTTCCAACACTTCTTTGATCAACTTCATTTCTCCATGCCTGAGCGTATCCCTGACTGTAGGCATTTGTCTTCTGATCTTCAAATCTTCTTGCTGATGTATATGAAGGACTCCTTCTCGGTTGACTTCTTTGACTTGCACATTCTTGGGCTTTGTGGCCAAACCCACTGCAGGTGTAGCATCTCAATGTGTGACATGTGGCAGCAACATGTCCGACTTGATTACATGTCCAACACCTAACTGAGTCATTGGGGCTTCCAGCCTTTCTTCTTGCATAGAATCTACAATCCACAGCCTTATGACCAAAGTTAGAACAAAAATAACAATAACCATTGAAGCTACTGGCATACCTAGGTCTTGGAGTTGTTTCTTTAATGAAGTTGCTTTGAGGAATAGACCTAACTTCTTGTTTCATCTTTGAACTTCCAAAGTCCTTGTTGTCATGTGCAGGTGCATGGGAAGCAGCTTTGGACGTTGATGGACCTGCTTCTAGAGTCTTCAGAGACCAAGTGTCATCTTTAGATTTTTCTTTGTTCTTCTTGTAACCAAGACCAGTTTTGTCGAGTGGAGATCTTTGACAATCTAAGATCTTATCTAAGACAATTGAACTGTCTTGGAGCTTGACCAAGACTTCGTTCTTCTTACCTTTCTTCGTGAGACCAAATACCTCCAATTCCAGTTTCTGGACTGTCTCCTCCTTTTCTTCTAGCTGACTCTTCAAGATTTCTTTTGTCCTCTTGGCTTCCTCCAGCTGAGTCTTCAGATCATGATTGACCTCTCTAGTTTCTTCAAGCTCTTGAGCAGGCTTTTCTGATTCTTCCTTTTGACTGATCAATTCAGTCTTTAATTGTTCAACTCCAGCATCCTTGTCTTTCATTTGATCTCGCAACTCTTTGTCCTTGTCTTTGAGCTTTAGAAGCAACACTTTCATTGACATGGTCTTCTGGTGATATTCATTCAAGGAG
>LPNX010912542.1:92402-122972 GCA_001517045.1 Pseudotsuga menziesii
AACAACTGAAGCAAACTTAAAAGAAGTAAGATACTTAGAAAAAAAAGCATTAAATCTTTACCAGAGACACCATTGCTGAGCATGAAACAACAATTAGGGTAGCATAAGGGTACCCATATTGTCTTTTGCCGAGTGTAAGTGTATGCATATCCAGTCCCTTGAGATAAACCTCCATACTGTCATGCCCCAAATCCCTCTGTCTACTGATCATCCAAAAAAGATAAAGAAGAAAAGGCCGACCTGACAAACAATGGAAACATCAAGCACGGAATGCATGGCCATGCGGATGCACGGAAGAAAAGAAGCAGAGGCAAAACAAAAAACGGGAAAGCATGGCCATGCGGACCAAACAAATAACACAAGCAAATAAAATAACAGAGAGAGACAGGGTCAGAGTGAAACTTGCACTTCACTCTTCCATTTTGGCTGTCCCAATTGACATATATATAGGTCAGAGGGACTCTCTTCCAGTCCGCTTTTTAAAACAAATTCCCTGAAAAGAAGAAAAGGCGGACCTGACAAACAATGGAAACATCAAGAACCGAAGAAAAGAAAACAGAGGAAAAACAAAAGACGGGCATGCATGGCCATGCAGACAAAACAAATAACACAAGCAAATAACAGAGAGAGAGACAGGGTGACAGGTTGTTGTTGTGCTTCACTCTTCCATTTTGTCTGACCCAATTGACATATATATTGGTAAGAGGGACTCTCTTCTTCTCAGCATTTTATCTAATTTCTGTCCAGTTCGCCTTTTTAAAACAAATCCCCTGCCAAACTTTCCGTGCTTTTCTTAGCAGTGTGTTTTTCTTGTAGAGTAGAGACAACCGTTAGCAGTATGCTTTTCTTGTTAGCTTTTCTTAGCAGAGAGTGTATACAATATCGTCGGCCGGATATTACCACAGAGAGAACTCCCGGAAAAACTGCTTTTGGGGAAACAGCCTGAGCCGATTGTTTTTCGGCGTCTGGGCGTTAACAAGAAAGCGGTTTCCTCTTGCGATGGGTTGTATGAAGGTGAAAGGTGGTGCACTTGCGACGTGAAAACAAATAAATTGTTGCTACAAGCTTCATGCTTTAATGTAATGTGGTGACTATGCAAACAACGAGTACCTTCTGACAAAGGCTCTTTCCCATTCTACCACCTTCTGGGGAACGATGATTGCTAGGCTGCTCATCTTCCTCCTTGTAGGATTCTTCCTTCTGAAAACTGACTTGAAAGTCTGAAAATTCTTTCATGTTAAATGGATTACTACAGTGCTATTCAGTAAAGATACTTTTGAGCCTTTACCTTTCCATATGTCTGCACAAATGAGAACCATTTTTCATTTTCAAGTACTCAATTTTTGTCATAGTTGACGGGTAGAGACTAGCTCCTTCTCAGATTACAAGTATTATTTCGAGCTCAAATCAAAGTTTAGAAATAATCTTCAACTTTGAAGAAAATGGAAACCTAGGTTAGTCTAAAGCTTTAGGAGACTTGTGAATTGTTTGAAAGAAGCCAAGACATTGCCAGCACATTTACCTTTGTCATTCATTTTGTTACCAGCGATCTGGAAAAGATTACTAACGGATATTATATGAAAGGACGGAAAGTGAAAATGTGCCTAGAAAGTCTATTCTAAGGATATTATTTAACTTATTTTCAAATAAGCGTGAGGGATGCATCTTATCAAGACTTAGCATTTCATTCCACTATGCAAAGATTGGAAAATGTTTAAAAGCATTATCTATAATCTATGTATTCATTAGAAGGCGTGCAAACCTCATAGTTACAATAGTCCTATTGCAAACTAGACCAACGGCGTTTCATATAACTCCAATAAGTAGCAAACTCCAAAGAATTTGCAATTTAGAAATCAACTCGTACCTTATGCCAAAAACGGTTGAAATTTTACTCCTCTAAAAATTGAATTACTAATAACTTAAATCAGAATTTATCCTTTGAAATTTGAAAATGAATATCATATGGACAAGGTAATGCATCCATAGTATTTTGACAAACAGTTTTTTATGAGAATAAAAATTGAATTACTAATAATTCAAATCAGAATTTATCTTTAAAAATTTGAAAATGAAAATCATATGGACAAGGTAATGCATCCATAGTATTTTGACAAACAGTTTTTTATGAGAATAAAAATTGAATTACTAATATTCAAATCAGAATTTATCCTTAAGAGATTTGAAAATGAAAATCATATGGGCAAGGTAATGCATCCATAGTATTTTGACAAACAGTTTTTTTATGAAATTAGATTCTCATACGTTTATAGAGAATTCAACTCTAAAGACAACAAATTATCTAAAAAGAAGCCTTTATTTTGTACAAAGGAACTTATTCTGATCAAGAATACTTTTAAGGGTAGTGAACTCCATCCAGAAATTGTTCTTTCAATATACTAATGGTCATTCTATACTAATGGTCATTCTAGTGGTCTGCTCTATACATTTTAAAATAGAAGAAGTAATGCATCCATATGAGAATAAAAATTGAATTACTAATAATTTATCTTTAGAAATTTGAAAATGAATATCATATGGGCAAGGTAATGCATCCATAGTATTTTGACAAACAGTTTTTTATGAGAATAAAAATTGAATTAATTTAGTTATGAGAATAAAAATTGAATTACTAATATTCAAATCAGAATTTATCCTTAGAAATTTGAAAATGAAAATCATATGGGCAACGTAATGCATCCATAGTATTTTGAAAAGCAGTTTTTTTTTTATGAAATCATATTCTCATACGTTTATAGAGAATTCAACTCTGAAGGCAACAAATTATCTAAAAAGAAGCCTTTATTTTGTACAAAGGAACTTATTCTGACCAAGAATACTTTCAAGGGTAGTGAACTCCATCCAGAAATTGTTCTTTCAATATACTAATGGTCCAAGAATATTCAAGGGTAGTGAACTCCATCCAGAAATTGTTCTTTCAATATACTAATGGTCCAAGAATATTCAAGGGTAGTGAACTCCATCCAGAAATTGTCCTTACAATATACTAATGGTCATTCTAGTGGTCTGCTCTATACATTTTAAAATAAAAGAAGTAATGCATCAATATGAGAATAAAAATTGAATTACTAATAATTCAAATCAGAATTTATCTTTAGAAATTTGAAAATGAAAATCATATGGGCAAGGTAATGCATCCATAGTATTTTGACAAACAGTTTTTTACTAGAATAAAAATTGAATTACTAATATTCAAATCAGAGTTTATCCTTGGAAATTTGAAAATGAAAATCATATGGGCAACGTAATGCATCCATAGTATTTTAACAAACAGTTTTTTTATGAAATCAGATTCTCATACGTTTATAGAGAATTCAACTCTGAAGGCAACAAATTATCTAAAAAGAAGCCTTTATTTTGTACAAAGGAACTTATTCTGACCAAGAATACTTTCAAGGGTAGTTTTTTTATGAAATCAGATTCTCATACGTTTATAGAGAATTCAACTCTGAAGGCAACAAATTATCTAAAAAGAAGCCTTTATTTTGTACAAAGGAACTTATTGTGACCAAGAATACTTTCAAGGGTAGTGAACTCTATCCAGAAATTGTTCTTTCAATATACTAATGGTCCAAGAATACTTTCAAGGGTAGTGAACTCCATCCAGAAATTGTTCTTTCAATATACTAATGGTCATTCTAGTGGTCTGCTCTATACATTTTAAAGTAGAAGGGTAGCTATTGCGGTTAAAACCTGGAAAGGCATTATTGTTTATATTTTTTGTGTACTTTGATTCAGAAGAAAATGGCCCAAGCAGACTGTAATAAGTAGACTTAGCATCCAGTTGATAAACCATTTTGGAGTGTCTTTTTAGATGAAGTATTGCGGTTAAAACCTGGAAAAGCATTATTGTTTATATTTTTGTGTACTTTGATTCAGAAGAAAATGGCCCAAGCAGACTGTAATAAGTAGACTTAGCATCCAGTTGACAAACCATTTTGACTGTCTTTTTAGATGAAGAACACAGAGTCTTTTAAGGTGCAAAGTGATGTAAAAAGGTGCAAGGTGTTGTAAAGACAGACCAATGTATATTATATCTTCAATTTTCTAATATCTAATATAAAGTTTTTATGGAAAAAATAAACGTTATAATGAAGCCCAATGTTTTATTCATAGATGAATTGTCAGTCTAAGGTGGTCATCCAGTGTTGTAAAAACAGACCAATGTATATTATATCTTCAACTTTGGATTAGATGAAGTATTGCGGTTAAAACCTGGAAAAGCATTATTGTTTATATTTTTGTGTACTTTGATTCAGAAGAAAATGGCCCAAGCAGACTGTACTAAGACTGTACTAAGTAGACTTAGCATCCAGTTGACAAACCATTTTGAGTGTCTTTTTCGATGAAGAACATAGAGTCTTTTAAGGTGCAAAGTGTTGTAAAGACAGACCCATGTATATTACATCTTCAACTTTCGAATATCTAATATAAAGTTTTTATGGAAAAAATAAACATTATAATGAAGCAAAATGTTTTATTTATAGATGAATTGTCAGTCTAAGGTGGTCAACCAGTGTTGTAAAGACAGACCAATGTATATTATATCTTCAACTTCGGAATATCTAATATAAAGTTTTTATGGAAAAAATAAACGTTATAATGAAGCATAATGTTTTAATCATAGATGAATTGTCAGTGTAAGGTGGTCAACCAGACATTGGTTCAATTCTTTATATTGTATAAAGAATAAGCATCCCATGAGTTGGTCAAAATCCTATCATTAATAAAAAATTACTGTAATCCTACCATTAATAAAAAATTATTGTATTGTTATAATTGGATAGTACCAGGTATATAGAATGATATATCAACACAATTGCCTACATTTTAAACCTTTTTGCGTATTTTTCTAAAACGACATTTGCTTATTGCACCGTACTTTTTCTAATGACATCAAATAATGCAGAGGATAGAGTGCAAATAACAAGGTAGAAATAATGTATTCTAACACAGTTGGCACCACAATAGAATTAGAAAAAATCCAAATTAGATTGAGACCTTCACTGAGGTTGAAATCATACAAAAGGTTAACAACTTAACATATAAAGGTATTAAAATCTCCCTATCATAGGTATCATAATCATGTGTTGTTATATTGTTTAGTAACTTTAGTACCTTTAATTGGTAGGAAGTATAGTAATGACCCACTATGTTTAAAACTGAGTTCCTAATTATATCTGATATTTTTAATTTAAGCATTATATATAAATTTTATGGAAATTATTGAAAAAGAAAGGGATGGTCTTTATGGAAATTAAACCATTGGAAATTATTGCAAAAAGAAAGGGATGGTCTAGGACAGTAATGTTGAAAGTAAGAACACTATTTTTTTCAAACATAAATGTATTTTAACACAGTTGGCGCAGACTATAGATTTAGATAAATCATTGCTGCACATCTACATAAATACGAAACTTGCAAATTACATTGAGACCCTCTTGTAGGTGGAAATCATACAAAAGGTTAACATACAAGGTAATTAAATCTCCCTCTCAAGGTATCATGGTCATGGTCATGAGTGGAACAATGGTATCAATTTCCTAAGAAATGTTGAAAAAATAATGCACACGTGGCCCTAGTATCTTTATTTAGTGAAAGTATTATAATGCTCAACTATGTTTTAAACCAAGTTCCTTATTATATTTTATATTTTTTTCCATTCTACATTCACCTAATACAATAAATTTATATATACTTGTTAAGATTGTATGGGAATTCTTTCGCAAACCAGGAATTGTCACAGACGTTCAGAGTGCAAAAAATTGGAACTTAGATAAACAGGGAGATAAATACAGCTGATGTAACCTATTTAAAGAAAGGAGATCGAAGTATCATCCAGAACTAATTATAGTTTAAACAGAATTTCGACTTCTATATTCCCATTCCAGAATCCATATACACCTTATACTGTTATACATACCAAAGATATCATTGAACGAGATTTTTTGAACTATTTGTGAAGTTCTTGCATAAAAGAACGGGATAATCTACATCTATTTATATTTATCCATTCCTGAATCCACATAGACCTCATATACCAAAAATATCATTAAACAAGATTTTGTGAAATATTTGCCAAAAAAAGGGGAAAGTGAAGTAGTAGCGTGCCTAGAATATCGTTTACTCTCTGTACATTATGAACAAATAATAGACACAGTATCGGAAGAGTAAAGAGCTTACCTATTATTGTTTTAAGAACAGGTCTTATAGTAAAGTAAGCTGAGGAAAGATCTGTACGAACACAGCTTTTCTCTATAGCTTTAAAACATCCTTCAATTTGTAAAAACGTACACCTGAAACAAAATACTGTCATGAGGATTGGACCTTAACAAAACAAGCCAATCATATGTATAAAGATTTTTTTCTACAACCTAATGTTCAACCCACGCTACAAATTTCGAGGATTAAAATATACTTAGAATGAAATAAGATATTGTGAAGAAAAAAGTATTTAACCTTTCTCAAATTAAACCTGGGAGTTTATGCCCTTGAGCTTAAAAGATCCGTACCGTACGGGCATTTTTCTCTATAGCCTTAATGTTAAACCTGCCCTTAAATATGTCAAGGACTAAAGTAAACATAAAATCAAATTAAACCTTTCTCAGGAACAACCTGGAAGATCACGCCATTCGAGAAGACTAAATGTTTGTACAGGGCTTTCATCTACATCCTTAAAATCATCTTTGAGTTTTTTCTTTAATTTACAACTAAAACGAAATACGGTGAGGAATGGAATTGGAAAATATAAGCTAATCATTTATATTATACAACCAATTTCTCTAACATGTAATGCTGGATCAACCCTACAATTTTTCAAAAACTAAGGAAACATAAAATAAGTTAATCTTTTGTATTGTGCAAATATGTTCTCTGCGATGCAATGTTACACCACCTCTGCACTTTATTAAGAACTGAAGCAAACTTAAAAGAAGTAAGATACTTAGAAAAAATAAGCATTAAATATTTACCAGAGACACCATTGCTGAGCATGAAATAACAATTATGGTAGCATAAGGGTACCCATATTGTCTTTTGCCAAGTGTAAGTGTATGCATATCCAGTCCCTTGAGATAAACCTCAATACTGGCATGCCCCATATCTCTCTGTCTACTGATCATCCAAGAAAATAAAGAAGAAAAGGCCGACCTGACAAATAATGGAAGAGAAAAATGCAGAGGCAAAACAAAAAATGGGAATGCATGGCCATGCGGACGAAACAAATAACACAAGCAAAGAAAATAACAGAGAGAGACAGGGTCAGAGTGAAACTTGCACTTCACTCTTCCAATTGACATATATATAGGTCAGAGGGACTCTCTTCCATCCGCTTTTTTTTAAAATCCCCTGCCAAACTTTCCGTGCTTTTCTTAACAGTGTGCTTTTCTTGTTAGCTTTTCTTAGCAGTATGCTTTTCTGGTAGAGTAGAGACAACCGTTAGCAGTATGCTTTTCTTGTTAGCTTTTCTTAGCAGAGAGTGTATACAATATCGTCGGTTTTTACCAGAGAGAGAACTCCCGGAAACTGCTTTTGGGGAAACAACCTCAGCAGATTGTCTTTGGGCGTCTGGGCGTTAACTTGAAGCGGTTTCCTCTTGCGATGGGCTGTATGAAGGTGAAAGGTGGTGGTGCACTTGCCACGTGCAAACACCCTGGATATGAAACTAGATGGAGGGAGTGACAAGTTATTGAGATTGTGTTGGTAAAACACGTGGTATGATCAAGTGTGATATATTTATGTGGAAATTAAAAGGTCTTCGCCTAGCTCACAGCTCCTTCCATTAAGACCCAAGAAACATTTTACATAATGACACAAGAAACATTTTACTATCAAGACGCAAGAAACATGTGACACTGTCGAGGCTCGAATTTTACATAATGACTTCATTCCATCATGATTTCAAATTACATAACTTGAGCCTTATGGACTTGGAATGATATAATAATGGTAATATATGTTAAAAACAACGTCATTAATTAAAAATGATATCTCCATATACATGTCCCTCTTCTAAAAAATAGCACAATATTATCTTTTTCTAAATCTTAATGTCAGTGTAAATATGCTTTGACTTTTGTTGAAAAGCATTCATTGTAGAGTTGTGAAATTGCATAAAGTGATTCATTGATTGTTGAAAATAGACATCCCTAAGGCATGGGAAGGAGGTCCACACCATTTCAAAGCAAAGGGATTGTTATGTGACTTGAAATTGATAATATAGAGAAAGATGGGCCAATGGTCTAAAAGAACCAAGGGAGAGAGGTGTATATAGTAGAGAGTTGTGGGTTATATAATAAATCGACAAACACCAAAAATCCGTTAAATCAGTGAGCAATCTAGTGGGAGTGGTCACCCCGACAATTATTGTCCATATGAAAACCATTTTTGGGGAGAGCATCCACCTTGTGGTGGTGATCTATTACATCATCGAAACCCTCACCAACTACATCCACTCATTGAACAATAACCTTATTTTCACCTAGTGTAATCAGATCATTTAAATCGCTTACAACAATACATAGTTGATCTAGAAAAGATCGAATATATTCTAACAGTGTTTTTAATAATTTTTCCATGACTTTGGTAAGTAAAAGTCAACATATGCATATTGTTGCTAACAACCTAAGATTGAACAAACTATGTGCACTACAATCTGAGCTATCAAAATGGATTTTTGGGCTTCATTCCATACAAAAAAATCCTACTAAAATGACTTTGTTTGCATAATCATATGGCTACTTAAGGGAGTTTGGCTGACAACCATCATCTTATTCACTTTAGTCTCTTGAAGCATGGATGCCACTAATTTTTTCAAATCTAGATTATGTGACAGCTCAATAAATCTCCATTCAAGTAGAGTTTCCACCTTTTTTGAAATCCATGCAATATTGTCTAATCGTTTCATTTTTGCATGGAGGTTGTGGGGCTAAACTTTAACTCATTGACAATTATTTTAGTTGCAAAGAGGTCAAGGTGGGATGATTGTAATATGTTGGAGTTATGATTCAAAAGAAAAAAATGCTTGGCTTTTCGTATTCATAGTCTCATTGTTTGAATTCTTTTCCTTCTTGCCCATTTGAAGTTTGGTTTTGTAGAGGCTATGTTCTATGACGTGGCCAAGGAGGCCAATGTAGAGTAAACTTTCAACTTGCTCACCTTTTTCTTCATTTTTTTTCTATTATGTTCATTCGCAACCGTTAAAACATTTTCATTTAATTGAAGCCATAAGCCTCTTTCAAACTTGCGTTTCGGGTTTATCTTAAACTGTCCAACCCATATTCATTTATTTATTTATTTTAGGTTTCATTTACAATTGTTAAACATTTCCATTTAATCAAAGACATACGCCTCTATTTAACTTGCATTTTAAATTTATATTAAATTGTAAGCCCCATATTTCAAGGTTTTGTGCTTGTTTATTAGTTTTACATAGGGTCTTTGAACATATAAAGAGTTGTGATAAAGCTCTTTTTGAGGTTAGGGATTTTGTACTATTATTCTAGTGCTTTGTGTATTGCAAGGTAAAATTTTTGATAGCTTTTAAGGGTGCTTCATTGAAAATCCTATTCAAGATGAACAATATGGATGTGGTGTTCCAATGAGCAATGGATGTTGGAGTCATTGTTACTATAGAAATGAACATTTGTAGGGTCGTTGATACAAGAAAGGTGGAGGATCCCTATGGATTCTCATGGAGTGTTGCTACTCCTTTAAGTATTTTCCCATTATTAAGGATTGCACCCAAGATTACGCTTAGGTGTACCCATTTTGTGTCTCACTTGTTTTGTTTGACTCTTGCCAAGCTCTTTAATCTGAATTTGGAATACAATTTAAACTTTGGTAGACACATGGTGACCCTTTGAGTTCAAGGTAGGATTTGTACATATGACATCCCTCATGATTGTCACTTTATCCTTTTAGACACGTTGATGATAGCTATTGTTTCAAATACATAATATTTTGTAGCTTCTTTGACATTCGGGTTATTGGGTTTGTACATATGCCTATTTTCCCAAGTAATTGTCACTCTATCATTTTAGACAAATTGATAATAGTTATTGTTTCAACAATTGTTTCAGACATGTAATGATTTTGGGGCGCTTCTTTGAGGCTTTTCCATTTGTTGAGGATCACACCCAAGCTTAGTATTAGGTGTACCCATTTTATGTCTCACCTATTTTGTTTAACTCTTTTTAATATCAGTATTCGGAATAGCCGCAGATATCATTTTTAATTATCGACGTTTCGGGTCCACAACAGGACTCATTAACTCTTGTTGAGCTCTTTAATTTGAAGTTGAAATACAATTTAAAATTTGGTAGACATACAGTGACGCTTTGAGTTTGAGGCATGGTTTGTAGATATGACATCCCTCGTGATTGTGACTCTATCCTTTAAAATAGGTTGATGACAACTATTATTTCACGTATGCAATAGTTTCTAACTTATTTAAAATTCAAGTTCTCAAGTTTGTACATATGCCTACCTTCATAGGTAATTGTCACTCTATCATTTGAAACAAATTGATGATAGTTATTGTTTCAAACATGCAATATTTTAGAGAGATTTTTTGAAATTCAAGTTCTTTTTCTTTTTGTCAGCCTTGAAACTATTTCTATGAATATTGTGTGGCAAGAATATCATAAATGATTATTTACCTACACAACCCATATGATTTGTTATAACAACTTTTGACCATATAAATATTTAACTTCCAATACACCAAAACATAATCCCTGAGTTTTTATCACTTAGATTTACATTACCTCAACCAAATACATAATTTTATCCCAACAACAACACTAAAATCAATTCTTAACGAAATACATATAGATCCAAAAACATTATTTAAAAAAATAATAATAAAAACCAATTTATTTATTTTTATTTATTTATTATAAGTGGATGCATTTTGACCAATGACTTAATAGAATATTTTTCACAACTTTAATGTAGATACACACCTCCATACTCAACAACTTAGCTTAGCTTGTCCAAGTAGAAATTAATTACCATATTGTTTGTTATAATTTTGTCACGAGTCGATCGACTCAGTAATCAAAGTAGTAGTGGGTTTCTCGATGTGTGTCAATCTATATCACTTCATGTGAAACTAATATTCTTTCTTGTAGGCATGGATGAGTGTGCTCCTATTCTTGTTGAGCTTACTTTTATAATGCTTTGTAGGTTTGTATCATGTAACTATAAATATAAATATGTAAAATTAAATATAAATGAAATTCATTCGAAGAGTTTTATTTTATTTTATATATATATTTGTAGAATTAGGCATATGTTGTACTCTCATCATAAAAGCATATACAAAAAGTCAATACATCTGATTCCAAACAAACAACTTAGGGATTAAAGGCATGGCATATAAAAATATATGCCCTTTTATTTATTATTCAAGTTGGTAGATAAGATTAAGAGTGTCATGTACATTGGTTAGTATTTTTATCGATTGTATATAGATAAGACTAGACAATTATTAAATGCATAAATTTATTCGATGAAATTTAGATTGTTATTTGCAAAATGTAGAATAATGATTATATAAATAATCAATTTTTAATGTTTGAGCAAATATGAAGATCTTTGAACTTTAAAACTTTAATTGCAGAGATACTAAACAATAGAATCAATGGAACATTCAATCACACAAATCATTCATCCACAACATAAGATGTATCCCGGGAAAACCCTCAAAATAATGAGAATGAAAAACTTAACAATTATTCAGAGTATAATAGACGGATTGCAAAGAATGACTTTTACACAATAGCAGGTTGCTCGATAAGAGAGAACACATAGCAATAGAGAATAAAGATCAACTGTAATGTACTTGCCATGTGCCCAACACATTAATAGCAAGCCATTAACTCAACCATGAAAACTATAGTGAATGGTTGTGTTGTCGCCTTTCACACACCTGGGGGTTAAGCGCAACATGAATCTTCAAGCTGCTAGGTGTGTCCTTGGGGGGAAGTCTCCAGTCAAGTACTGTCACTTAATCTTTTCTCCTCTATTTAGGAAAAACTCCTAACGAAGCCAAGCGGGTGGTCCCTAGTAAAGAGTTGTCTAAGGCTCTTAAGTTTTAGTTGTTAATGATGGTTGTAAGTTGTTTAGGAGTTTTTGAGGTAAAATTACTAAGACAATATTGTTTGCAAATTTAAATAAATATTCTAGCAGCATAACATCAACACATAAGCAAAATTGAAATAAATGTGAATCAGATCAGTGCTAATGGATTCCAAGTAAAATAATGTTGTTGAAATGAAATGTTTTGCAATGTGTCTTGGTCAGTTTTAATGATTAAAATATGAGTTGAGTCATTGGAAGGGGATTCTCGATATACTGAAAGTACTAATATATATGGAAGATGACAAAAGTGGTTCCTCACTTGGAAATATGGGCTGAACCGAAGTCTCTGAGAAGGTGTCCAACACTACACCAACAAGGATGTATCCTGACTATATCTCGAAGTCGCTACTCAGTGGTTCCCACTTACTTTGAAGAATTTTCCCATGATTTTCAACTATCGTATGTTGAATCTTCGTAATATTTTTAGGAAGTTGATTTTATTAATGAATTATTAGATTAATGTGAGCAATTTAGAGAGTGTCAAAAACCACTTTTGATTCCCCAATGACCAGGCAAAGCCTGCAGAGGGAAATAGCATACACGAGTTTAAGACAAAATGTTTATTCCAATTTGATGAAGAAAAAGATGTTTGTAGAAATGAAATGCACTAATGACAAATTAAACTGCAACTATGTGTCACTTTTTGATCATCCACCAATAATTGACAAAAATCCTTTGGTTGGTGGCGAGAGCATACTTTGTGGCAATGAGTCGGGTCTGGAATTTAAAGATGAAATCAAAGAAAAAAAACTAAAATAGATAGCCTTTCTAGAAGGCAGAGTGTGTGCAAGTGTTGATTAGTAAAATGCAAACCATGAGGGAGGTTGTGAATCCCCCTAGTGGGGATGGTGTGTGGGCATTGTGTAGACCACTTTATTTCTTTATTTATTAAATTTACAATATGATGAAAGCTGATTTAAAATTGCACTTTGATCCTTGAAAAGGATCGGAAGGCTTACAATGATGCCGGGAGAGAAAAGGAAAGAAAAAAAAAAGATGGAGGATGGAGTTTTTGATGTCAAGGGTGACCGGAAACTCAAAATTTGAACAGTGTGTCCTCCTCCTTTTCTCAAAAACTTATAAAAACCAGTGAGTTAAATATGTTAGAATGTTGTGAATTAATCAAAACAAATGCATAATCTACACTACTCAAAATGCTAAAAAAATTGTAATTTTTTTTATTAAAAATGACACTTTGAGAGACTAAATCAGATCTAGTTTAAAATGAAGCTTTAAAAATGAATATAAATTTGAAACATATGCCTAATTAAAATCAGATTTAAGATATCATAATCATCTATCCAATTTGACTAAGCATCAAGTAACCGTAACCAAGAAGACAAATTGAATTTTTTTAGAGAAGAAGAGGGAAATTCCCAAGCCCGTGCTTGAAAGAAGTGAAGGAGAGAGGGATCTGCAAGATAACAATGTTAAGCACAAAAAAATGTATGTTGTAAAATATAAGTGGATGCAACCGAGATCCAAGCCCCATTCTACATGAGACAATCCTGCAAAAACTAGGCAGTTTCTCATACAAACAAGGTTAGATCTAGTTAATCTCATCAATCAAAATGTAGGAGAGCATAAGTATAAACAACTAAAGTCTATTTATCCTACAAAAATATGATAATGAAATTCAGATAAGTAACTTGACAGCAGCAAATACTTATTAAAATTAAACTAGATCTAAACACATCATTTGACAAAAATAATGCATGAGATTTAGTCGATTTCACCTCAAATTTGACCAAGTCAGAAGCTCACAATGCAATCACACAAAATAGCCTCCAAATCCTTTAATACTGTTAACAAAATATCAGAAAAAAATTGCAATGGGAAGAGATTCAATACATCCTCTTAAATGCGGAAGAAAGCCTCGCTTTTATAACAAAAATGGAGTTCAAACCACATGCAGACTAATTTTCCAAGTGTGAGGTGGTTTTGGGGGTTTAGATAATGGTGGGAGGAGGTTTGAATTCATGGGAGGGGAGGCTTCCACCTACATTTAGGTATCCTAATTTCTTTGGGAAGCCTCCACCTCTCCAACCAACTCCTCCATGTGGAGGAATGCGCCCTTCATGAGGAGAATGTGCCCTCCTTTGAAAGAGACAAGTAGGAGCCTCTATATTTTTATTGTAGATGCTCCAACCTCTTCATTAATTCTCCATACAAGATCCTAAACAACCCTGACACCTCAGAGACAAATCCTAGACAAGCTGCCTTTGATTTAGGAATTGGATTTTTTCCAATTTTCCATTTATTTGACCCTTTTAGTTATTTTGGAGAGAAAATCAAAATTAATAATTTGACTCTCAAGAGTGGGTTTAGGGGTTTAGTGGGGGATATGGGTCCAAAACCGAGCATCCCCATGACCAAATTGGATCCCTAGGCCCAATTTTATGACCTTTTTAAATTTTACAATTAAAATACACCTTATCGATGATTTTATTAAAAATCTAAAAAATAAAAAAACATATGAAAGACTTAGCGCATGTCCATGAAACTTTGGGACTATGACTAAAATGGTATAATACATAGACCCTAGGCTTTAATAACCTTTTAAGACATAATCACCAATTTCACCATCCCGGCTTTGGAGGATTTTGAGTGAAAAACTTGAAAATTATATGTTGCTTAAAAAAGTGTCACATAATCGATGAGGGCAAAGACACTCAAGGATGATGACCTTGATGACCAAGTCCTAAGAAGGCCAATCCTTTTACAAAATAAAACATCATGCTATGTCATTTATTACAATCCCCCTGGGGGGTGTGAACATGAAAAAAAGGGACCACAACTAGCCCTGATGAAACCATGGTACTTCCTAAGCATAGAGTAAGAAAAATTAATTTGTTCTGATCCTTGGTAGCTCACTTGAAAAATCCACTAAGTGCAACTTAGTGGATAACATGCTGCATTCCAATAGTGCACACATGCACCACAAAATTTGAATTCCCTTCTTGGACTAACAATTCCTTACATTGAAAACATCATCATGCATAACATATGCACCATGCCTTTCATATTTGACATTAACTGATGCTTAACTGTCATCGGAGTGAACTCATCATCTAACTGAGTGCATGACCACTTAGTTAGGATGCTAATTTAAGTGGCATAGTGCTTTAACTCAATTGTCGACATGCAAACACTTTTATAAGTAAAGTGTCATCTTTTGATTAATTGAAGTGTAGTATTTTAGTTTAACTAAAGTGTCAACACTTTAGTTAACTAGTCCATATTTCTTTAACACTTAGTTAAGTATTATTAAATGATTTATGTTGATTTATTTACTTTGGAATAATCACCGTGATTTCTTTAATTAACTGAAGCACATATTGAGGCTTTAGCTGAAGCTCAATAATTTGAGTTCACTTAGACATCTTTAGGAAAATTGGATTCTCTATGCATTATCTATTTGATTGCTTATCTCTTTATCTTTATTGCATGGTCTATATGTGTTAACATTAATTATCTATCATATCACATTATACACAGAAGAATTTTCACATGTTATGATCATCTTATATTACTCTCGAACCATATAGTCATTGCTAAAGCAGTTCACTATAGAGGTAGCTAATCTCTAAATGAGGCTTAGTAGAAATTTGTGGCCATGGTTAGTAATATATCACATAAAATTTATGCTTCAACATGCAAAGCATTTCACCTCTATAACTAGAAGCCCACCTCAAGGGTACCTACTCTCACTGGGGGTCCGCATGGGAATATATTGTAACTAGGGGAATCAGAAACTGGGGATGGGCTGGTACTCGCGTGACATGGGGTCCAGGGATCCAATCCTGCTACCACTATACCCCTAGGTGCATCCATAGGGCCCGAACCATGGCGCACGAGTAAATTTGGGGGAATTTGAACTCGAAACATTCCAATTACAACCAATTTCAACAATTCCACTTTACCACTTGCTCTGCCCCCCATGGGCTAATATAAGACTTGATATTACTCACAAGTGCAAAGAAAAATCCTAATGTTCTACATTCAACACCAACTAGGTTGTATAGAAGAGATAACTTTTTTTTAACAAAAAAAGTTAATTTTTAATTTTTTTATAAGGAAGGACACTGGTCTGCTATGACAAATGTCAAGCAACCAAATATACAAACAAACCAAAAGTATTCCAAAGAATTAGAATTTAGACCAAAATTTACAAATAGAGAATGAATCTCTCGGAGTAAGCAATGTACAGCTTATTAGAATACGTATTACAGGATTGGATGAAATAGACTAGATTCTCCAGTGATGCACATAGTTCCTTGAGAAAGAAGGCATGCTTTGTTAGCCAAATTTTTAGCAGAATAATTTAGATCCCGAAGAATATGCAAATATTCGACACCTTCGAAGTATTTTAGAATAATCTGAATTCTAATAAGAATTTGATTTAGAGCAGAATTGTTTAATTGACCAGATGAGATTAGAACTTTGATCGGTATTTCAGAGTCGGCGAAAATTTGGATTGACTGATAACCTTTATCCTTTGCTAACTGGAAAGCCATAAGGAGGCTATAACATTCAGATTGGTTGTTTCACATGATTTCTAATCCCCAACTAAAGATGGATTGTAATCGACTATTTGGAGAGAAAATCACACCACCAGCTCCAGAGATCCCAGGATTTCCCTTTGATCCACCATCAAAGAAGATTATAGCCAAAGAGGAACCCATCCATTTTTTCTTGAATGCATCAGCTGTGCCACGAAAACACCAAGGAGTGCTAATAGGTTTAACACATACCATTTTTTTTAACCAGAAGAAAAGGGTCCCAGCCAAGACAAGAACATAGAGGGTAGATTTGAAACAGACAAACGAAATCTTTCGGAATCGACGATAGCCAGAATGATACTCCTAGCCACAATCTGCGGGGATGAGCTCTGATTACTGAATATCAAATTGTTTCTGACAAACCATATTTTCCACCACGTACACTTGGGAATTAGAATCAAGATTTTGAAAATGTCAGAAGATTTCTAATTAATTTGTGGACAGTGCTCAATCCAGGATAGAAAAAACATGATAACATAAAATTTGCTTGGGGGATAAATAGCAAAGTCGTGGAGTACCAATTCCCCCACCGTCTTAGTAAATTCACAGTCTAAAAAGAGATGATCTATTGACTCAAAATATGAATTACATAAACAACAGCGAAATGGACCGAAAAATCCACGTTTTAGCAATTTTTCTCTTGTTAACACTTTATTGTGCATAATCATCCAAGTAAAAAAAAATTATCTTGGGAATGCAATGAGAGGACCAGACATATTTCCAAGTAGTTGGGGATAGACTTGAAGAAAGAGGAGCTTGTAACTCATAAAATCGATTTGCAGTAGAGTAATTGACAGACTTACCCTAGCCTCATTTGTCTTTATGGGAGAGATGCACTGGAGCAAGACCAGAAAGGGAGGAAAGCAAGGTGATTTTTTGAGAACTGAGATGAACTGGAAGGTCTAGGAGAGACCAGCCTGCCTAGTTACCAGCCCAATCCTAGGAGCATATATCCTCTAGACAAAGCAAACCTTTGTTTGTTAACCAGTTCTTAATCTCTTCCAACTGCATGATAGAGGAAACAGGAGGATTTCTAGAGATGTTATCCTCCCAAAGAAGGATCCTCTTACCATTTCCTGGGATTCTGTATAGATGTTGTTTGAATTTGTCAATTCCTTTTTGACAAGAATTCCAGATAGTTGTTCTTGTGGGGGTGCTAGTAGATGATACATTTCTTAAAGAGCCTCCCTTAAGATATTTCACCCTAAGAATCTTGCTGACAGGGTGGTTTTTATTCATGAAAATCTTCCAGATGAGTTTACCACCCAAATCCAGGTTAGCCAGACCAGGATCCCGGTTTTGAAGACCACCTTCTGAAGTAGGCCTTGTAAGGGTGTCCCAGCTACCAGATGCATCTTTGTTTTGGTTACCTTTTTCACCATTCCAAAGGAAATCTCTCAAAATTTTAGAAATCTGATACGAAACAGACTTAGGGACAAGCAACAAAGAAGATTGAAAAATGTGAAATGTTGAAAGTACTTCCTTTATCAAAACCATTTTTCCTACCCTGGTTAACCACTGACCACCCCAAGAAGCAATTTTGGCTTTTAACTTGGTTATTACATCGAGCCAGAGAGAAGGAGGACTGGCACGAAGAGTTAAGGGCAGCCCCAAATATTTAATATTTTCCCACTTGTCATATCAAGGGAAGCCCAAGGAGTTGGCAATTTTGAGTATTGTTGGCTTATCTACATTCCATGCATACACTACACTTTTTGTTGTTGTTTATAAGGGCTCCAGAAATAATACATAAATTTTGAAGGATTTCATTGAAGGCATGAACAATATTCAAAGAGGCCCCTCCTAGAAGGAGAGAATCATCAGCAAAAAGTGCATGGTTAATTGGGTCAACACCCTTGGAAATCTTTATGCCTAGGATGTAACCAACAACCTTATCAGCTAAAAGCTTCATGTTGATGGTTTTAGCCATTAATATATAAAGGAAGGGAGACATCGAGCATCCTTGGTGAAGGCCTCTTGAAGCACGAAAACATTTGGAGGGTCTACCATTGACCAAGGGGGGAATCCAAGGCCTATCTGTGCAGGCTTTGATCAAATTCACAAAATCAGCACTAAATGCAAAAGAAAGAAGAACTTGATAAAGAAAAGGGAGTTTTACACGGTCAAAGGCATTTTTTATGTCCAATTTGATTATCATTCCTTTCTCCTTCCTTTGGCAGCTTGAATGAAGGGCTTCTTGGACTTGGATAACATTATCGATTAAATGCCTACCTTTAACAAAGCCTCCCTGAAGAGGAGAGATCAACTTGCCAAGTAATAACTTGAATCTGTTGGCAAGTAATTTGGCTAAAATATTGTAACAGGCATTACATAGAGAAATAGGATGGAATCTATTAAAAGAAGAAGGGTTTGCTTCCTTAGGAATAAGAGAAAAAAAGTAGAGTTCGTACACCCTCCAACCTTTCCTTTTTTTTGGAAGGAAGATACCATTCGGATAAAATCTAGTTTGATGATATTCCAGCAGACTCTATAAAATTGGAAGGAAAACCCATCTGGCCTAGGAGCTTTATCCGGCTCCATAGCCTAGATGACATCCATAATTTCCTTTTCTGAGAAAGGTCTCATTAGATCCTCTGCAGTGACAAGAGTGGGGACATTGTACAAGAATTCTGCAGCCACTACTTCATTAGAGAGACCGTCCTCCTAGAACAAGAGCTGAAAGTTATCATATACAGCCTACCCAAGATGATGTTGGCCTTCAATAATAACCCCCTCCCTAATGGAGATCTCCAAAATATGGTTTCTAGAAAGTCTTACCCTACATTGGTGGTGAAAAAAAGCAGTGTTTCTATCCCCTGCTTGCAACCATAGAAATTTCAACATCCTCCATTCCTAATTTAATTTCAGATAGCTCATGAACACTCTCTTACCTTATATTGGTCAGAATCTGAAGAGGTTTTTTAACCCAGCTTTTCAGAGCTATTTTTGTGTTCTTTAATTTCTGTTCCCAAACAAAACTGGGAGACCCAACAATGAATTGTGACCAAGAAAGATTTACAGTGTCCCAAAACCCATCTCTCTCAATCTAGAGGGGACTGAAACAAAACGGTATTGGGACGAGATCAATTTTTCTTTCAAATTTTAGTGATATGGGGTGATGGTCCAGAGAGATTTTAGGCATAATGCTTGTTGATATGATGAGCTTCCCATCCATTAATGAACTATGTACCAAGAATCTGTCAAAACATGCGGCAATATTATCAGAGCCAACTCTATTGTTGGACCATGTGAATCTGCCAATTTTGGATTTGAAGTCGTTAAGATCGCAGGCGTGGATCAGATCTTCCACCGTGGCTAGGAAATAATCCTTGCTGCATACCCCACCTTTTTTTTCATTTAGATAAAGAGAGATATTAAGATCTCCAACAACTATAATATTAGAAGGAGAAAGCGTCTTCCAACATTCTTTTTTTGCATAGAAATTTACAGGAACGCAGAGATTAAAGAGAGCTACAGGAATATCTCTAGAGATGTGGAAGAGATCAGTGAAAATCCATTGTTGGGTGGAAAACCAATGATATAATTGAAAATTTTCATCTCTCCAAAGGGTAGCAAGACCCCCAGAAGTGCCTCTCGCGCTGACAACTTTTCCAAAATTCAAGTTCCATTTGGATTTGCTTAATCGAAGTAAATATTCCTCCTCAATATTAGTCCCTTGAAGCAGGAGGATATCAGAAGGAACCATTTTCATTAAGTCCTTGATTGCTTCTGCTTTGAATAGGTTCCCCAACCCCCTACAGTTCTAAGAGACAATCTGCATCATTTACGTGAGAGGGAGGGAGTAGAGACTCCCTTAGTTGGCTGTGTCCTCTTGCTTCTGCCAAATGAGATTTCAATGGTGGACTGACTTCTAGACATCTTTAGCCTATCAACCTCATCTTTACGAGCCTCCTTCTGGGACTTTTTGCCAGATTTTTTTGAGAGTTGTTCAATGGAGTCATCATCATAAGAGAAAGAGTTGTCAGCATGTTTCTTTTTGGTTATATCTGCATAAGAGGGAGAAGTGTTTTCTCTAATTGGAGAATGGACTTCCTGCAGATTTTCACCAACACTGGGGAAGTCTAAGATAGCTTCATCGACTTGTACCATAGATCCTGAGTTAACTGCAAGGACAACATCCTTCTCTTCGAATTGTTGCATCTCCCCTTCTTCAATAATAGGGACTTCGGGAGGGCTTAAGAGTGCAAAGTGATTGGAGGATGCTTAAGGTTTTTCTACAGTCTTCATTCCAGCAGCAAGGTCTCCTTTCATATTCTTTCCTTCTTGACCTTTCTTTTTACCATTCTGATTAGTGATTCCTGATTTCTGGACTTGAATCCATTGTACATATTTCTCCTTTTCAAGATCCTCTTCTGTTTTTTTTTGCAATTGCGAGCAAAGTGTCCATAACTTGGCAGAACCGACACCTGAAAGGAATATGCTCGTAATCCAAATCCTGAATGTAAGACCATTCGGCTACTATTAAATTGATAACCTCTAGAAATCCAATCTCCATATCAACTTCAATGCAGATTCTAGCACATGAGTATTGATCTTTCCGGTCTGCTCTATCTATGTACTTACCAAGCTTATTCTCAATGGCTTCTAGGGAGTCTGAGTTCCAGCAATGTAATGGTAAGTGAGGGAGCCTTACCCAAATAGGGACCGTAGACGAGACATCTTGGGTAGGATCAAAATCAGTGGTCCATTTATTCAGGTAGAGACCCTGAGGGCCCATGAAGTAAGGACCATTTCAAAATATGAGGTCACGGTCTTCAACTGAGTCGAACACAAAGAAGAAGTATCCTCTACCAAAAAAGTGGTTTCTGATGCCTTCGAAGATTAATGGCCTCCATTTTCTCTGAACCCAGCCATTGATAGCATCGGGGGAAGGCCAGAGGCCGGTAAACTGACCAACAAGCCCATGCTCAGCAAGGTTTAAATCCGATCTGCAGATCCAATCAACAAGAAGCTCAATGAAGGGGATATCCACCTTTTTCACAAATATCTATGATGGACCACCTTTCCTCTTACCATAGGAAGCAACCAGGCATTGGAATGCTTCTAATTCAGGTGGAAGAGGAGGAGGAAGGGCACCACTAGCTTCCATTGGAAATACACAGCTTGCCAGAGCAAATACAAAATGATAAATACTTGTAGAACGGGCCCACTAAGAAGAACTCACAAGAGGAAGCCAAACGCACTGTGCAGAGCTCCAGATCAAAAGATCAACCTGCCGGATCCACCAACAAGACCAAGAGCCGAGAAGAACTTCTTGGAACAAAATGAGCTTCAAAACCTGAAAAATAACAGTAAAAAAATGAGCCTGAACCTCCTCGCAGAGCTGTATATCCACCACACTCTAGCAACTAGAGGCCACCAAAAATCATCCTCAACAAGGGCTGAACCAGGCACGCAGACACTGGGTCGAGCCACCAACGAAATTTTTTGAAAACGTTTCTTGGAGCGAATTTCTGAATCTCAAAGAGCACCGTATAGAAGAGATAACTTGAAAAAGCGATATATACCATAAAAAAATGTTCCTCAAGTTGAGTCAATCCAAGTCATTGTTAAATCAAACCTAAAGCTGATAATAATATACTAGACCAAGTAAAGATTTTAAAAACGACACTAAAGATTATTAGTCAATGTAAGTTACAATCAATCCAATGTTTTTTCCACAATAAACTGACACTAAATAATCAACTTAACAAAATGGAAACTCCATAGTGTAGATGATGTATGGAGTGACATTATAAGAAAGTTGAAGTTAAATTGTTTGGCATTTTTATGAAGGTATATAAGTATATTTATGTATAGTGCATTATTGGAATCTATTTAAACATAAGCTTGAAATTGTGATCTCACAACAAATTGGAAAATCAACTAGACACATTGAATATGATTTGTTAAAAAGATTAAATATATTTGAAAGTGAGACCATTGGGGAAACACAAAACAATGGTGATGCACATTCTAGAATGTGAAGTGCACAAGTTTATTGTTTGGATGCCATTGTGTGATTATAGGTTCCTACAATACCTGGTATGAACCCAATTTTCATTTCAAAAGAAAACCATCCTAACCTCTACAAGTGTTTATATATTTTTCTTACATATTTGATCTAGCACCAATCTCTCTACTTTAATCCTCCAAAAAAAAAAAAGGCCTATAAACATTGATTTGTATATGATATGCCATTGTAAATTGGAAGACATCAATTTGAGACAACTATGTATAATACATATTTAGATTATAACACATATAATCATGACACTAAATAATAAGGCATTAAAAGGAAAGCAAGTGTGAATGACACTCCAATGGAGTCATTAGAAGCTTAAGATCTATCTCTAATTGAATGCTAAGAATGAGCTAGAAATTTAACCCTTTGCAAGAGAAACCTTCTATGAACTCATGTATCCTTACATAGACTATTGTCATTGAAAACCAATATGTCTTAGAAAAAAATGTTAGGCATTGATGAAACTAGAGATTAAAATGATAAAACATCAAGTAATCAAAGAACCAGAATTTCATTCACACATGAAATTACAAAATGACAACTCAAGAGAGAAAAATCTTAAACATACAAATATAGGGAGAAAATGAAGAAATCTATTGTTTGTTGTTAAAAGGAAGTATAAAGGAAAACTGATGCTAATACATACACAGTTAAAAATATCTGACCAATTTTTCAGTAGACAACATTAACTATTTTTTAATCAAATATTAGAAAGTGATTAATACATATAATTCCTAAACTTCATTTTTTTCATCACTTGTTTCATTTTGCACCTATTGACAAGTACAACAATTCTAACCATGCTCAACTATTATTGTAGATTCTATTCATAGAAAGAGATCATTTTCAAACAATTGGACTTGCTAGAAATGTTGTTTGAAAATATGGAGATTGGACCTAAAAGTTGTGACAACACTTTTCCAGTGTCACAAATTACAAATTTTTTGTGTGGAATTATATTTTTCTACATACCTTGTCATATCCATCAATTACACATTTTCGAATGTAAAACTAGATTCTAAATCACTGAAAAGTCAACAATGTTATGTAGTTTCCTTCCCCATCAACTAAGAGACATTTGGAAGATATGTTGGTTTATTCCTTTGGAAGATATGTTGGTTTCTTCAACAACAAAAATATATTTTTCAAGGTATCATTTCAACATATTTAGCTACAAACTTATCCTTTGACACATAATTTTACGGCCCTATCATAAGCATGTGTTCAAGTTTAACCTTGGCTTCAATTCAACTAAAATGATTATTTGCTTGTGCAATTGCATCTCCATCAAAGATAGGGGCAGTCCTTGGAGGAGAAGGAGGTTGCGCCTCCACATCTGAATCAACAAATTTGAACCTTTCTCTCAATCCTTCATAAACTAATCTCATCACACTTAATTGATTAGCAAGTGACATACACCTAAAATCCCCATCAATTTATTATTATAAAAATAATAACATTGGTGAGAAAACAAATAGAATATAGATGAAATTTGAAGTGATTTGAAGCTTATAAACATTAAATACAAAGACTTGTTACCATCTATCACATGATAGCATCCTCCCTCTAATACATTACATGAAATAAAAGCATAGTTATATACCTTGCATGAGTTTTATTTATCTATGCAAATAATTCAAGTTTTTGGGTACAAGGACTTATCCTTTATAGCATGGGATACACCTACTCATAAAAGACACATTTATGATCAACACAACCAACTCCATTGTCGATTTCAATTTTTAAGAAGCTAGCCCATGATTGCACTCAAAACTCTATCCTTTTAGAATATTTGGACTATTTATGTTAAGATAAATTGTAGGTAACAACAGTTTTTTAATTAAATTAATGATGTGTAGAAATCCTGCCAAATTCAGCTAGCTTATAATCCATCACTCTTTGACTACCCAAATTTGAACCTAGGTCGTTAACATGGTGATGCACTGTATCAACCACTATAGCACAACCCAACGGACATAGACAACAATATTAACAAAAATGAATTTCAGTGATCAACACAATAATAGGCGAATACCATTAGCATCATAAAAGATAATTGTTCTAACATTAGAAGATGAGGTATCTCGTGACCATGCTAGTAGCATAGTAAGGCATCCTACATATAGTTGTCAACAATTACATGTGTTTTAAGTTAGAGATATAAAATATTGCATGCATAAATATGTCCTCCAACACTTGGAAATATTAGCAACATCCTATAATATTCAAAATTGATCAACAATAAACCTAAGAAGCTTGGTCAAATGAACCAGGAGTGTAACAAATGATAGTACAAAGTAGAAAAAATTCACCTCAAACAATTGATTATATCCTAGATGAAGTGTTTCATATTGATCAAACCCACTGTAAACCACTAAAATTGCTATTTTTTAGGCATACGTTAATCTAGTCAATTTCAATAAGACTCAACAAATAACACATTTCAAGGTACATGAAATATATGAACAATAATGATTGATCTAATCTCATTGTAAATTTTTTTTTTGTAATATTAGCAAGAACCTACATTAAAAATAAAATTTAAATTTACTTCATATGTTTTTCACTTGTATCTCGAACTTCATAAGCAAGGACATATGTGTCAATGTTACAATTCACTTCTAGATCACCCTTGATACCAACAAGGAAATGCTCTTCGCTGTGATTGAACCAGTGGCATGTTCTCATGTTTTAATAATTCGTTGAAGTTGATTAGTCTTCATAATCCCTTCAATGCTACGACCATAGTTCCAAATTGAAACATTATATTAACCTATGTCAACCCAAATTGACTTCCACAATGAAATAAAATAACAAAGGATGTTAGTCACAAGAACAATAAGTGTTGCTATAGTTACCTATAGAAAATTTTTGGGTATGTTCATTGGAAAAAATACTCATGATTGATCTCCTTTGTAGTCAAAATTGTAAGAACTCAAGACAATTATTTCACATAAATCAGTTAGTGTGCAACAACAAAGCTTAACACACTTAAAAATCAGCTAAGATGACATAAGGACATACCATTCTCATCCAAGTTCCATTGCACATCAAATAATCCAGAGAAAAATAAGGCCATTGGTCTATAGAGTTGGCACATTCAAATTTCTCATCTAGGGATTAACCATTGTTCCATATGGCAACTCCATGTGAATATTCCAGGGTGGGTCTACCATAATAAATCCAAACTAACCCAAAATATCCATTCTAAAATTATGTATATTACAGAGAGAAACTTACTATGGCTTGGGGTAGACAACAACAGACTGAATGACACCAAAAATCAACCCATTTCAATATGCAATAGAGATAAATATTGCTAACACTAAGGGATACAGAATGCACCTTTTTCTAGACAGTTGTTCCTACATTCCATTCTCAACAACAATGAAACAACCAAGCATGATATATGTTAAGTGTTAGGACTACTCTAGCATATATAAATCCAACATGTATAATCAAATGTAACTACATCCATGGAAAAGAATATTCATAGTCACACATGCATTGGTCGAGAAACACATATTTCTATTAATAATGAACATATATAATAGTGACAAACTCTATCAGCACCTCATTGAAATGGAGAAACCGATACCTCCACTTGGGCCTCGACCACTTCAATCCTCCATCTCAATGGCAAGCTCACAAGACAATGGCAAGCTTGGGAAGAGCAGGAATGTGTGCTCAAAAGGAAAAAGGGATGCATACTCAAGCATGTATAAATGGGGCAACAATCCACTATAGTTCCTTTCTCTCATAAGCTCTCCTCCTCTAATGCATCCAAGAGGCTCAATATACAGTGCTTCAATAGGTAATGAAGGGTTGAAGCGGAGCGTTTCCAGGCATATGGAAGGCCAATAGTCAAGTTATTCATGACTCATTGAGGAAAAATCTAAATATTTTATTTTTATGCACATTTCCCGATGTACGCGGGTCACAATAGGACAAGCTGAATGTACACACGAATTTTAAGTTGAAACCTGTGTATAGCAATGAGCAGGGTTTTTTTAAAAGTATTTCTTGGAGCGTCAAAGTATATTTTGAGCAAAGGGGGTCCAAAGAGTTTGCATAGGGACAGGGAAGGCCATAAAAACATGATCTACCAAACATGTTAAAATAAACTATAACATATGCCCCCTAATGTGTGAGGTCAGAGGGGTAACATGATGGCATAAATACATTATATCCATCCCAGAAGTGGAGTAATGAAGACTTGGGTGTAAAAACCAACCACTCATCAGTACAATAAAATGATAAATCTCAGCATGTGACTGCAAATATATAGTGTAGCAGTCCCAAATAGATAAGAGTATAATGGCCATGAATAGGAATAATAGACATATGTCACATGTGGTCATCGCCTTGTACAATATATAGTGAACAAGATATCCATAATGGATGAAGATATCTTATAATACACCGGAATATGGGCATGAGAGCTGACATCTCATGAATACTGGCACGATCAAGGAGGTAGCATATATGGAATTCCACCAAGCTCGGAGGTCTTCAACACAAACTGCTACTGGTACATGTTCCATCACACGAATAAAGGTGTTGAGGTCGAACATGATGGACCATTATCTGATTACCAGTCATTGATGTATAAAATTAACATACACGATATATCCCACCGATAATGATAATGGAAATCAAGGTATAGAGTGCAATCCAACAAGTGTGAATAGATGTGTTGAGGTTGAACACTTGAAAGATTCCATCGATTAGGGTACTTTGATGTATTCCCAAAACTGTCGATGGTGAGAGAACCTGCCACTAATGACTACAAGTATCAAGGCACTCAGTAGACTCTAGACTCCTAATCCAGAATAGATGATCTGAATTGGATGGAATAGAATCCGCTGGAAGGAGTGCATTAAGGCATCCCACGAGGTACTCAACAACGATGGATAATTTGGAAGAACTCGGACGAACAAGATGTGCACGAACTAGTAACTGTATGGGGAATGGCCGACATGCAAAGACAATATATTTGAGGAATGTCTAACTCATGCCGAGACTTCCTTCGAACAAGAGCATAAGGTAGATGGAGACTGATAGGAAGCAAAGACTCAACATGAAAACTAGGAAAACTTTGCGACATAGGAGGCATCAATAGAGGATCCATAGGGATTGGAAGCATAACTAGTCGGTGGAGAAAACTTAGAGTAATGAGTAAAACTCCTAAAGTCATACTAATAACCCAGCCAATCGATGGAATATACAGTGCTCTGTTCAAATGTGACATGACACGACAACTTCCAAAAGTAATATAATTTCTCGTTTGGCTTTTTATGTTTTTTAATTTTTTGGTCTTTTTCATATTGAAAAGCTTGAAAAAGAATAAAATTGCTTATAGTACAAAACTAGGAGGAGACGAGTGTCGTGGGAAAGGAAACTAGTTCCAAGCAGGGGAACATACCTATGCTCAATGCAAGGAATCATGTGAAGGATAAGGACACTCATGGGGATGTTTCCTCTCGGTAAGGGATGATCAAACTGCAAAATATATATAAAAGGCTCTGCTTGGCTAGGATTGAGACAAGATCAGGTTATATGGCTTATAAATTTGAAGCGAGGAGCCGACATAAATATCAATAAGGTAAACTAACACATAAAATGCAATTACAACTTGATATAAACAGGAGTCCCTATGGGATATGGCTAGCATAAAGTTCAAGAGAGAATATGAGGTTCTCGCTCAAAGACATGGCATGAATATAATGGACTCCCAGATATAAGGGAAGAACCTCAGCATGGGTAACAAATGACAAAGCAAGATCTAACTAGGGCACCCATGAATAGGAAGGCTCTACCACTTACATAATTCCACTTCTAGTAGTAGTGTGATGGTTCTGTAACATTACAAAGTGGATTTGTACCTATAGTTAAGGCGACATGGTCATAAGGCAATGCATAATGCAAGTGGAAATGTGATCCTATTCTATATGCCTATTCAAAATTATACATGTTATAGCCATGAATGATTCAAGACCTCGACAAAAGTGCACTCAAATTAAGTCCCTACACCACAATATTAGGCCAAAACAGTTCAAAAAGGTTAATAAGGGTCAAAACTATAGACTAGTGAATAAAGATTTCAAAATAAATTTTATAAACAGTAAAAAAATTATTTTTCACCATACCATTTTGATTTTTACCACACATAGTGCATTGGAGCCATTTTGGACTATGAACTTCAAACGTCGATTCTGGGAGCTAGGAGCAACAAAATAAAAAACCGTTAGGGCTAGGTAGTTCCTCATCTCACTCTCAATCTTTTTAGTGTTTTTATTTCAAATTTTCATTGTGGATTTTTAATATTGAAGCACCCCTAAATGGGTATCTCGTCCCACGCAGTTCACAGATCATCGGGCCGCGTATAGGGTTGGATATACGGGGAAAAAACAATGATTTACGTGTATATGCATGACTGTCAATAGGAAAATTTGCATATAGGTGTGCACATACCCAAATATATGGAAAATTCTCATCAAATTTTATTTTTTCTTGGCCGGATGGCGAGAGTGTGAGCATGAGGACGTGGATAGAGCAGTCCAGGGTGACATGAATACTCAATAAGCATTACGAGCATGTGGTTTATACAAATTTTGGTGAGTTGGGAGCTTGAGGGCTCAACCAAGGCTTCTGCAGATGCTCGTCAACTATTGAGACCTAGACACAGAGGCTTTTCAGCTAGATGGGATGCCCCTGAGACTTGAAGTAGAGGATTTGTATTTCATTACTAGACTATCCCATCGAGGCCAGGTAGTAAACTTGAGGGTTCAAGTGGTGGGAGATGGACTTACCATTGAGGAGTATATTATCGTGTACTGCCTTCTGGACACTAAGAAGGTCAGAAGTCAGGTTCCTATGAAATCCATCCAGAGTCTTAGCCTCAAGGTCATAGTGCTAGTGCTAGCTAGGAGATCGTGGTTGGCATCATTACATCAGGCTTCCAGGACTCTCATGTTCTATGCAATCAAGTGTATGATACATACAATATATGATTAGAGTAAATCATTACTAAACAACATGAAGAAACAACCAACTGAATGTAATCTGGCCAGGACGAGGAACTTTGGGTTTGCTAGCATACTCAGTAATTTCTTCTTCTAGCGGGTACTAGGACTTAGCCCAAGAATTTAGATTAATCCACATGGTATATGGGATCCATCCAGATCCATTGGGCAGATGCGATGCGATGGTTAGGGGAGGGCATGTAGCTACTCTCTTCCCACTAGACTTCTACCACTGGTGCTAGAGACAAATTGTGGCTTCGGATGACTATCCCTATGCATGGATCGAATTCCGCGGAGACCCAAAAGACGTACATGCCCATACCACAGGGTGCCGCATATGATGGCATAGGTAAACAATATCAAATTTATTTTTATTTTCTAAATTATTTGGTTTTTTTTAATTTTTGTTATAATGGAATAAAAAACATGTTTTTGGTGGTATCACATACTAACATTGATCATGCACATACAGATGTGGGTCCTAGACGAACATATGGCTTCCCTTGACATCATCGGAGGGGATGAGGTGATGACATATTGGGTGTATATGCGGAGCATACACTCTAGAGCATACATACCAACTTCGTCAGGTTTCACTGCAACAAATTTGACATTTAGGGGCGATTGTCTTTCGCCTCCAAAAGTCACTTTTAGGGGCGGTTTTGGATTTGGAGGCGGTCTTTAGAAAATCACCCCTAATAGCACCGACACTAAAAGTTTTACTTTTAGGGGCGGTTCTATAAGAGATTAAAGTGACCCCTAAAAGTGACTTTTAGGGGCGGTTCTAACCCCC
>LPNX010912542.1:123093-163405 GCA_001517045.1 Pseudotsuga menziesii
ATTCTTTATAAAAATTTTTTGGGGATGGTTTTAAACCCCCCTCGTAGGTACCTATGGAGGCGGTTCAAAACCCCTCTCATTGGTACCTACGGAGGCTATTCAAAAACACCCTCGTAGGTACCTACAGAGGTGGTTCACCCCCCCCATAAAACTCTTTACAAACCTTTGGGGGTGGTTATAAACCCCCCTTGTAGGTACCTACAGAGGCGATTCAAAACCCCCCCTAAAACGCTTTACAAACCTTTTTGGGTGGTTATGAACCCCCCTCGTAGTGACATACGAAGTCAGTTTAGAACCCCCCTACTAGCCATAATAAATCATAATAAAATATATTTTATTTAAAACATCAATATTGCAATATCACTAGGGCATGAAGGAATCGAACCTTCAACATCATACTTGTAAAGCAGGCGCTCTACCATTGGGATAGAACCCTCTAAGAATTGGGGAAAGGGGAAATATTAACACCAAGATTGCACCATTTGCAATTCTAAGAAAAGACTAATAATCCCAACATTGTTTTTAATTCAAGAGACCTAAGAAAGTAGTCTGAATGGCTCTGAACTTATAAGTTGCCTGAACTTGAAAGGTTTCATATGCAACATTGATTCAATAAAGAGAACAATAATACAAAAACGTTTTGCAGGAAAAAGTTGGCATTCAAGTTCATACACATACTTTAGAAGTGAACATCTAACTAGAATTTCAAGTATTCATGGATAAGAACGAGCATATTTTCTAATGGTTGCTTGATGGATTGATGTAAGAGTAGACTTCTCTTAAATTGTATGTCAGTATATCAATGGGTTCTACAATTATAACATATTTAGACCCTGTTGCAGCTACAACAATTTTTCCCAAAATTCCAAAAAATTTCAGGACCCTCCTTTGCTTGAACTAGTTTGATTTTCTTCTTTGATTTGATCTAATGATTTTTCTAGAAAGAATTCTAATGCTTGGATTGATATACCATTTGTTTTAGATTTTCCTCTAACGCTTGAAACTACCCACTTTTTTATCAAGCTTGATTGTTTCCTTTGGATACATTCTCAGCTTGTTTGAATCGAAAGTTGATTTGGTTGATGCTCCCGCTATTGTGGAAAAATAACAAGTCTTGAATTCAATTATCTTTCCGATACATTGGTTTTCACATCGGCTGCTTTTTGGTTTTGCATCGGAACCTTTATTACTTCTGCCTCCGTAGCTGCGGATGACAAACTACTAGCTCTCCCGACTATTGTTCGAAGTTCGGACCCCTCTTTGTTATTTTCGTCGATCCCGTAAGTCCTGGGCTTCCACCGTTGCGGCTGCAGAATTTTTTTTGTTCCGATCATCTAAGTCGTTTAAAACCCGCCGGTACGGAAGGTCGCACCCTTTGTGACTCCGCCATTGCGGTTGCCGAAGACTCTAACCTTCCGATGTTTAGTTGTTTGTCTTCCAACTGAGACATTACGTTGCGGATTGATTTCTCCTTCACGGCTCCGCCGTTGCGGCTCCCATTCCACTATTGTCTCGACGATTAGTCTTCCGAGGTTCCACTGCGTATGTCTCCGCGGATGGCTTAGCGATTTGGCCATCCAACGTTGCGGAAGGAGTTATGCTTTCGACCCCCGATCAGTTAGTCTTCCACCGTCCGATACTTTTTCCCGCTGTGCATGTTGACCATATATATATATGGGGTTGGGGTTGTTGGGATTATTTTATTTTCTATTATTCTATTTGGACTATTGCTCACTGTCGCTCTCGTGCGTTGTCGTGCTCTCGAGCTCGGTCGGACCCCGTTGTTGGTACCCACGTCCAAATGGCTCAGCTGTGGGAGATTGACCACCTTTCTTCCCATCGATCACATTGCATTGCCAGGTAGGCTTCTATTGCATTCTCCCGTTCCATTTGAGCGTTTGGTTTTTTCCCACGGTTAGGTTTTGTTGCGGTCGTTTTTCTTCACCCCGTTAGCTACATGCATATATAGTAGGGGGGGGTCATATCATGACTGTTAGTGCGGGAATTTTGACCCACAGAGTAGTATTTTTCCCGTGGCCTTTTGTCTGTGACCCTGCGCTTAGTGAATGAGAGCTTGGTGCAGACGGCTGTTACGCCGTCTTCACCAAGCTGCCCTGTGTGATGATATTTGGTGGGGGAAGGTTTTCTTAGCCTTCCTGTAGCATCTGACATGGTTTTCCCTTTTTTTTGTGGTTTTCATACTACCCACATCCTCAAATAGCAGCCATTTCTTTCCACGCCCGTTCTGCGCACCCTCGATTTTGAACCCAAGCTGATGGAGGGGATTTTTCACTGCACCAGTTTTGTTGACCATAAACTTCCCAGGTAGTTTGATAGAGCTAATTCCATTGAAAAAGCTTGCATAGTTTCCCCTTGTCCTTCCCACGTAGCGCGACGACCATGGCGCCTGCAGAAAGCCGAAGTTTGTTTCATGTTAATGTAGATTTATTTCCTGCCTCGAATTTTGTTGATAGAATTTTTTGGTATCATATAGCACTGTTAGCTTTGCATGTATTTGCCTCAGTTAGCTAATTTCATCATGTTAAATATAGAAGAAATGACACACTACACATTGTTGTCTCCAAGTTTGTCACTCAGTCGGAAATGGCTTAATGTTACAATTTTATGGTAGGAAGAACTCACAATGTCAAAAAGGCAAAAGAAGAAGGCCCCTGTGGTCAAGGAGGAGCCTGAAGTGGAAGTCATTACCAAAACATAATACATATATGAAGAGACCAAGTGTATATCTGGAGTGGAGCCCGAGTACCAATGGGGAGAGATTTACAGGCTGATCACATGCCGGGAGGTGCCGGATATGGGCCTGGAAGAAGAGGGCATATATGCCGATATCGAGAGATCTTCACTGATGAAGATTGCCACCAGACCAGAGATTTTCCCATGCTCTGAAGTAATTGGTTGGATTCTACCCCAAGTAGATGTAACAACGATGATCCTGGAGAATGTTGAAAAACAGGGCTATGCTGCATACAGCCCAGGATATGTAGCTCTGGCCTACCACCTACCAGAAGCACAAATATAACGTCAGAATGGACCTTGTAGAAACCCTTAAAAGAATGCTACTATTAGGAAAGCATTTCAGAACCAGGGATACGGGAGAGTACGATACATCAAGCTTAAGGGCCCCATACAGGTTCATAGCTTTAATGCTCAACATGATTTTTGGAAGAGCTCATGGCAGGTTCTTCAAATTGGAATGGATGCCAATCATTTTTTATGTTGCAACTAGGGGACTATTTTCAATCGGGCCAACATTGTATCAAACAGTCTCTCTGCCTGCTTGGCCTCAGCCCTGGGAGGAGTATCCCAAAAGAGGTCTGAATTCTATATGAGTTCCATACTTGTAGATTGTATATTGTGCAATCAGCCTTTCCCCGGCCTCAGGTGCATCTGGGATAGGGAGCGAATGCCTATCTATTCTACTTATAAACCACTGTGGGTGCACAAGTACCACAACCATTATCGAGAAGTCTGTGAACACTTCATCATGCCACTGTATACGCTCATTTTCTTGAAAGAGTGTGATTGCATGTCAAAGGAGGCGCTGCAAGTAATGGAAGAATATGCAGACTACTATCTGACTGAGGATGGCCTTTACTTCAGGATGTTTGGAGGTTCAAGAGCACCTTCCCTGCTGCCAAAGTACGCCACTGACTACATCATTCACAAGGAGGCGGTTAGGCAGGTCTTCTTGGATGGCATAAGGAGCTTCCTATTTGAGCATAAGAAGGCTGCCTATCCTCCTTTGCCCTTCAAGTTAGGAAGTTACAGGTTCACTAGAGTGAAGAAAGGTGATGAATTTGTAGAAGAGTTGGAAAGGTTTCATTTTGGCGAGATGCCTTTCCATAGAAGTGACTCCCGCAATAAAGTAGCTGAGCATTGTAAAGAAAATAACATACATTTTGAATACACCCACCATTGGGATAGGGAAGAATCTGTCTTCTGAAGTGCATTAAACATAACAGCGCTGAGGAGAAGGTTTAAGGAGAAGATCACCACCAAAGGTGGGAAGGGAGATGAACAAGCAAAAGCTGAGGAAGAAGCCAGGAGAAGAAATGAGGAGGCCCAAAGGCTGGCACAAGAAGCTGCAGGGAGAAGAAGAAGAGAAAAGAAAAGCTGCACAGGAGGCAGCTAGAAAAACAGAGGAAGACAGAAGAAATGAAGAAGAAGAAAAGAAAAAGAAGCTTGATGAAGAGCTACAGAAACAAGAGGTAGAGAGGCTAAAGCTAACACAGACACAGACAGAACAGTCAGCCTCTGACACAGCTGGAGGGCATACCCGGGACATGGAGAACCCCAAGATTCAGGATCCAGAAGTACCTGCTGCTAGTACATCTGGACAATCTGTAGTGCCTACATTAAAGCTGGTCCCCTTTGTACAGAAAAAAGGGGAAGAGATCCCTAATTTCAATACTATTTTCTATGACATGGCGACAAAGAGGATAGTGAAGGGAATAGAAAGGAAGATTGAAACGGAAGGTCTACCTAGGAAAATGATAACGGATACACCCATTGTATTTGGAACGAACCAGGATCCAAGATTCACCATTAGAGCCGAAGCTGCACTAATTCAAGCTTCAGAAGATAATGTGGACAAGATTATGATAGACTTGGAGAAATCCAAGAAGTCCTCTGCTCAATTGAAAGACACATTGAGGAAAGAGAGTGAGGAAAGAAATAGGCTAAAAAGGAAATATGAAGACATGAAAAAATAAATAAGATATTCAAAGGATGAACTCCAGCTCCTCCAAGCAGAGAAACAAGCTAGTGAAACTGAACAAGGATGCTTGGAGAAAGTGCAGAAAGAATATCAAGAGCTAAAGATGGAAAAGGAACAGCTGCTGGGAAAGGTAGAAGATTTAGAGCAACAAAAGATAATCTTGGAGGCCAGTGAGATGCATGCCCAAGAACAGGAAATGAAGCTTCAAAAGCAGGTCACTTCTCTAACAACTGCTCTAGAAGAAGAAAGAAAGCAGCAGGTCAATCTACAACCCTTCAAGGGGAATGTGCTGGCCCAAAAGGCCAAGATGCTGCAACTACAGACTGCCATAGAAAAGGAAAGGTGCAAAGTGCTGCAGATAGATGGCCGATTGGAGGAAATCCTGGAGACCTCTTATTTCGTTGATAGATCTCAAGACATCCTTGAAGTCCTGACTGCGAGGATGGAAAGGCTGGAAAATAATGAAGAAACTCCAGCAGAGCTGCCATCAAAGGATCAACAGGCCCTCAAGCGGGATTATGACTTACTAGAATTTGCTATAAATACCACAGAGGATTTCAAAAAAGAAGTTAAAAGGACGAAAGGAGCCTGCACAGAGTTCTTCAGGAGACTCCTTATTACCTATAATCGGTGCCAAACAGAGGCCGAACAGAGGATTGATGTTTTCCCGGACCACAACTCATTTGTGGAGATGTTGCAGAAGAGATATCAGGAGGAGGAAGTGAAAATACAGCATATTAAAGCCCTAGATGATCAGATCTTGAGGAGTGAAGTAGATCATTCAGCCATCAGTGTGCAGATTTTGGAGGATCAGCTTCGGTTGAGCACAGCCAGAATTGAGGCTATAAAGAACCAGGCTACGAAGTTTGAGATCAACATCCAGTTTCTGGAACCTTGTGCCTTTGAAGGCATCGCCTCTGAAGCTTTGGCATGGAAGAAGTTTCTGGACACCCAAGTGGGACCCTCCTCGTAAAGGATTGGTCACTTTTGTAATTTGTAACGATTTTGTAAAAACATTTGAGAAAAGTGAAACATTGGAGGTGAAGAGTTGGGAAGCCCAAAGGTCACTTTGGGCAGCCCAACAGTCTCGCCCTTTTTGTATAAATAGAGAAGGCTTAGAAGGAATAGGGGCTTTTTCCCAGTTAGACATGTAAAGCGATATTGTAAGAAGAACTACCTTTTTTTGCAATAAAGAATCATTGTTTTCCTGTTGGAGAAAGATTGGTGGGACTTTCAAATGTTATGCTGTGGATGGCAGAAAGATGAACTATTTTGTTTTTTTAGCTTTTGTCCATTAACCGTGAGATCGTTCTAACTCTTAGAACCTATGTTCTTGTTAAATGATTTCTGGTTTATTTTTGTGGAATTACCACCATGAGTAATGTATGTTGTTCATAAAACAATTGGCTATCTGATTGTTGAAATATCTTTAATCGTTCATGTGTTGTAGGAAGAAACATCAGCTACCTGTCATTTCTCTTTATAATACATGCACAATACACATTACTCATAAATAAGTTACATTTTGCTCCCCGGGGATAGGTAGATAGATAGTTAGTTTTACTTCATTGCTGCATATGTGATTTAGATGCTTGTGAGTGCTAAGACGAGAGGTAAGAATCTACGCATCACGTTGTGAATGATCCTTGCATCCTTTATCACCCTGCATGGTTAATTAGGCATGTGCATATCATACTTAAATAAAAAATTACAAAAATACATGGTGGACCGGGCCGCAACCGGTAAAAAGTTTGTTTTTGTTACTTTGACCGACGGTAGCTGGACCACAAACCGGATGGATTCCCTATACCAAACAGTCACGGGCTAGTTGGGAATGTTGGCTGGGGAGAATCCCTTGCTGTTGTTGCCTGTGAATTTCCAGGCCTCAATAGTTCTGGCGCTAGAAGGAGGGTCGCCAGTGCATGGCTGGCCGTGGAAACTTATTTTGGTTCTAACAGATTTTGGTTCTACCTTTGAAGCAAGAAAGCCCAATTTCATCTTACTGTGTTTCTTACTCAGAATCTTGGTCGTTCACCTTTGCTCATGGCTGGTATAAATGTGAATCAACCCAACCCTCTACCGGCTTGGAGAGCTAGATCACCTTTGAACCTCACACCTCCATTGCATAATCTACCTCAAGCTTTTGATAAGCTGCTGCCTAAGTTTGATCCTGATGAAAAGACTGTTGTAGATGACCACTTGCAAAGTTTCTATTTAGCAGTAGAAGGGTTAAGGGCTGGGGAGTACAAAGATGTTGTCTGTAGATTGTTCCCTCACACCCTTAAAGGACCAGCAGCATCCTGGTATTTTAGTTTTCTTGCAAAATCTATTCCTGATTGGGATACCTTCGAAAGGACTTTTAAAAGTAAGTACTCAGCCCAAAAGACCCATGCCTCACTAATGAAAGGTCTTGGTTTGTTAAGAAAAGAGAAGGATGAGAAGGTGCATAATTTTACCCAAAGATTTTCAACATACTTAAAGAACTTTTCTGAATCTGACAGACCCTCTGACAAGGTCTTAATTGAATATTTCACCTCTGCCCTAGGACTTGAACTAGCCATGTTTGCCAAAATGAAAGCCAAGCCTACATTGGTAGAGACTTATGAAGAAGCAGAAAGGGTAGAGGCTGAAAAGGAAAGTATAGAAGACTATCCTGAGCAACTGAGAGAAAAGACTATCGAGAGAAGAGCCTTATTGTTGTCTAAACCTCAAGCTGAACAATCACATGATTATCAGGAAATGCTGAAAATGATGCAGAATCTATCCAATAGAATAATAGATCTGGAGAAAGGGAGGGAAGCTCAGAAAACTTACAAACCCCACTACCAAAAAAGAGAGGATAGCAACCAATGGAAAATACCTCCACCAAATTTACCATCAATAAACATAACAGAAGTAGGGGGGGATAATTTCTGCACTTTTCACCAACAACGTCATTCTGAAAAGAAGTGTCCTCAATGGTTAAACTCGATGACATTGGTGATGAATAAGTTGCTGGAATCTAAATTGACTAAGGACAGTGGTAAGGAAGAAGAGAAAAACCTGAACATAGAGAAACAAGATGATGATACCATGTTCTTATGGAATGGTGTCTTGCTTTTCAACATAGAAGAGAATGCTCTTAAATCTGAATACACACCAACATCAACAAAAGGAACAGACCTAGCAATTAAAGACAATGAAATCATTTCAAATATTAAAAAATTGCAGGAGAATGTCAAGAGACAGGTTGATGTGAAGGTTAAAGACAAAACACTTGAAGTCACTACTGTCAACCAGGAAACCGAGCTAATCAGTGAGCCTGTCAAACCTATAGAAGGACAGGTAGGTGTTAATGAGGGAAACACTAAAGAAACTGAAGAGTTTAAAAAGGATATACCCACTCAAAACCAACCAGGAGAAGAAGACATAGAACCAGGTTGGGAAGAAAAAGCTGAAAACCCGCCATTTCTTTTGACCCTAGAAATGTTGAATCATAATGTGCATAATTGCTTGGTAGATTCTAGATCAGCAGTGAATGTTATGCCACTGGAGGTTTGCAAAAAGATTAATGGACAGCTAGAGTCCACACCTTGGGAAGTAACGCAATTAGATAGCACAGGTGTCAAAGTAGTAGGGGAGATGAAAAATGTCCTCATTCACTTTTCTGCAAATAACAAAATATGCCAATTTATTGACATTATGGTGGCTGACATACCAGGTGGATATGGACTTATTCTCAACCGATATTGGTCTGCTAGATTAAAAGGTTATTTTGCTTCAGACTGGTCTCATTTATGGTTGCCTCTTAAGGGTACCCCTAATCGAATTAAAATTTTGAGAGAACCCTACATGAAGCACACTGTCACTAAGCTGGGAGAAAGTAGTGAACCTGGTAACTTTGTCCTAGGAAATTATCTAACTGAGCTTAAGCTAAGACATCATACCTCAAGAAAGGCCAGTTCTACAATTGACACTCAGCCTGAGCTCCTTCAACTTCCTCAGGCTGAAAAGGATGACGGTAGACTAATAGACATGGTCTCAATTTCAAAAATGGTACACTTAGACCATGGATATATTTTCAGCCTACACTACAGCCTAGCCCTTTAACTCGTTGTACTGAAGATTTTTAAGGGCGGGCCCACATTTTCTTTTCTCTTCTTTTTTTCCTTGTACATAAATAATGCTGTTTTTCTTTAATGCTTTGATGCTGTTTTCTTTTGATTTTAATGCTTTGTTACTAGTTCTTTTGATTTTTGAATAAAGAGGCAAACTTTGGTTGCAATGGAAACATTAGGGTTCTTAATTAACTGAAATCTTTAGCAAAAGACTGTGCTTTGAAACATAGAATGTCTTCTAGTAGCAGTGTTCCTAATTGGCCATGTATTCATTGAAGTTCTACTTAACCCCTATAAATAACTCAGAAGTAACAGGGCTGGAATACTGTTTCGAGGCTCCATCCATTTCACATCTAAGATGTCCAAGGGAGTGAAAGCAGAGGACCCATGGAAAGGAAGCAAAGTAGATAGTACATCATATATAAATGATCCCATGCCATAATTTCAGAAAAGCTAAAAGCTATCGAGAGTCGAAACTCCTTAAAGAAACAATACATATCAAAGCAAAGTATCAAAAAACATGAATTTCAAATTGCCGAAAGTTCCTCTCCATCCGTGAGATGAACAGTAAATTCTTCTCTCACACAAAAGGACACTATGGATAGAGGAGCCTGAATAGAATTCAGAAAGAAAGGCAAATGGAGGACTCACAAGAAATAAAGTTCAAAAGGAACAAAGGTGCAGTTGGCATGGGAATGAGGAACAAAAGGATAATGTTGTTTACTATATGTTACAATCCTATGGTGTCCAAACTATAAACTACCTAAGGACAGGGGTAAAATAAATCTCACTTATTTGTCCTCAAAAGAGTTATTCAGACTTGCAAATATTTCTGATGTTACCTTTTCCCCAATGAACTGTTTCTCAATGAGTTAAATGTATGAGCTGGTCAACTTAGGAATACAAACATCTAGAAGATTTCAATTTTGAGCTAGACAGTCTTTCACTAGGAACAAGTTAAGTTCGAAATCTGGGGTTCACTAGGTAGTCACCAATTGTTGCAGCTGCAACAATTTTTCCCAAAATTCCAAAAAATTTCAGGACCCTCCTTTGCTTGAACTAGTTTGATTTTCTTCTTTGATTTGATCTAATGATTTTTCTAGAAAGATTTCTAATGCTTGGATTGATCTACCATTTGTTTTAGATTTTCCTCTAACGCTTGAAACAACCCACTTTTTGATCAAGCTTGATTGTTGCCTTTGGATACATTCTCAGCTTGTTTGAATTGGAAGTTGATTTGGTTGATGCTCCCGCCGTTGTGGCAAAATAACAAGTCTTGACTTCGATTTTCTTTCCGATACGTTGGTTTTCACATCGGCTGCTTTTTGGTTTTGCATCGAAACCTTTATTACTTTTGCCTCCGCAGTTGTGGATGGCAAACTGCTAGCTCTCCCGACTATTGTTCGAAGTTCGGACCCCGCTTTGATATTTTCGTCGATCTCGTAAGTCCTGGTCTTCCGCCGTTGCGGCTGCAGAAATTTTTTTGTTCCGATTGTCTAAGTCGTTTAAAACCTGCCGTTGCGGAAGGTCGCACCCTTTGTGACTTCGCCGTTGCGGCTACCGAAGACTCTAACCTTCCGATGCTTAGTTGTTTGTCTTCTGACTCAGACATTACGTTGCGAATTGATTTATCCTTCACGGCTCCGCCGTTCCAGCTCCCATTCCACTATTGTCCTGATGATTAGTCTTCCGAGGTTCCGCTGCGTATGTCTCCGCGGATGGCTTAGAGATTTGGCCATCCGCCGTTGCGGAAGGAGTTATGCTTTCAACCCTCGATCAGTTAGTCTTCCGCCGTCCGATACTTTTCCCCGCCGTGCATGTTGACCATATATATATATGGGGTTGGGGTTGTTGGGATTATTTTATTTTCTATTATTCTATTTGGACTGTTGCTCGCTATCGCTGTCGTGCGTTGTCATGCTCTCGAGCTCGGTCGGACCTCGTTGTCGGTACCCGTGTCCAGGTGGCTCAGCTATGGGAGATTGACCGCCTTTCTTCCCATCGATCACATTGCATTGCCAGGTAGGCTTCTATTGCATTCTCCCGTTTCGTTTAAGCGTTTGGTTTTTTCCCACGGTTGGGTTTTGTTGTGGTCGTTTTTCTTCACCCCGTTAGCTACATGCATATATAGTAGGGGGGGGGGTCGTATCATGACTATTAGTGTGGGAATTTTGACCCACAGAGTAGTATTTTTCCCGCGGCCTTTTGTCTGTGACCTTGCACTTAGTGAATGAGAGCTTGGTGCAAACGGCCGTTACGTCGTCTGCACCAAGATGCCCTGTGTGATGATATTTGGTGGTGGAAGGTTTTCTTGGCCTTCCTGTAGCATCTGACATGGTTTTCCATTTTTTTATGGTTTTCATACTACCAGCATCCTCAAATAGCAGCCATTTCTTGCCACACCCGTTCTGCGCACCGTCGGTTTTGAACTCAAGCCGGTGGAGGGGATTTTTCACTGCACCAGTTTTGTTGACCATAAACTACCTGGGTAGTTTGATAGAGCTAACGTCATTGAAAAATCTTGCATAGTTTCTCCTTGTCCTTCCCACGTAGCACGACGACCATGGCGCCTGTAGAAAGATGAAGTTTGTTTCATGTTAATGTAGATTTATTTCTCGCCTCGAATTTTGTTGATAGAATTTTTTGGTATCATATAGCAGTGTTAGCTTTGCACGTATTTGCCTCAGTTAGCTAATTTCATCATGTTAAATATAGAAGAAATGACACAATGCACATTGTTGTCTCCAAGTTTGTCACTCAGCCGAAAATGGCTTAATGTTACAATTTTATGGTAGGAAGAACTCACAATGTCAAAAAGGCAAAAGAAGAAGGCCCCTGTGGTCGAGGAGGATCCCGAAGTGGAAGTCATTACCAAAACAGAATACATATACGGAGACACCAAGTGTATATATGGTGTGGAGCCCGAGTACCTATGGGGAGAGATTTACAGGCTGATCACATGTCGGGAGGTGCCGGATATGGGCCTGGAAGAAGAGGGCATATATGCCAATATCGAGAGATCTTCACTAATGAAGATTGCCACCAGACCAGAGCTTTTCCCATGCTCTTAAGTAATTGGTTGGATTCTACCCCGAGCAGATGTAACAACGATGATCTTGGAGAATGTTGAAAAATAGGGCTATGCTGCATACAGCCCAGGATATGTAGCTCTGGCCTACCACCTGCCAGAAGCGCAAATATTTCTGTCTGATGATTGGTTGAATAACATCATAATGGACCTTGTAGAAACCCTTAAAAGAATGCTTCTATCAGGAAAGCATTTCAGAACCAGGGCTACGGGAGAGTACGATACATCAAGCTTAAGGGCCCCATACAGGTTCATAGCTTTAATGCTCAACAGGATTTTTGGAAGAGCTCATGGAAGGTTCTTCAAATTGGAATGGATGCCAATCATTTTTTATGTTGCAACCCAAGGGACTATTTTCAACTGGGCCAACATTGTATCAAACAATCTCTCTGCCTGCTTGGCCTCAGCCCTGGGAGGAGTATCCCAAAAGAGGTCTGAATTCTATATGAGTTCCATACTTGTAGATTGTATATTGTGCAATCAGCCTTTCCCCGGCCTCAGGTGCATCTAGGACAGGGAGAGCATGCCTGTCTATTCTGATTATAAACCACTGTGGGCGCACAAGTACCACAACGATTATCAAGAAGTCTGTGAACACTTCATCATGCCACTGTATACGCTCATTTTCTTGAAAGAGCGTGATTACATGTCAGAGGAGGTGCTGCAAGTAATGGAAGAATATGCATACTACTATTTGACTGAGGATGGCCTTTACTTCAGGATGTTTGGGGGTTCAAGGGCACCTTCCCTGCTGCCCAAGTACGCCACTGAATACATCATTCATAAGGAGGCGGTTAGGCAGGTCTTCTTGGATGGCATAGGGAGCTTGTTATTTGAGCATAAGAAGGCTGCCTATCCTCCTTTGCCCTTCAATTTAGGAAGTTACAGGTTCACCAGAGTGAAGAAAGCTGATGAATTTGTAGAAGAGTTGGAAAGGTTTCATTTTGGCGAGATGCCTTTCCATAGAAGTGATTCCCGCAATAAAGTAGCTAAGCATTGTAAAGAAAATAACGTACATTTTGAATACACCCACCATTGGGATAGGGAAGAATCTGTCTTCCGAAGTGAATTAAACATAATAGCGTTGAGGAGAAGGTTTAAGAAGAAGATCACCACCAAAGGTGGGAAGGGAGATGAACAAGCAAAAGCTAAGGAAGAATCCAGGAGAAGAAATGAGGAGGCCCAAAGGCTGGCACAAGAAGCTGCAGGGAGAAGAAGAAGAGATAAGAATAGCTACATAGGAGGTAGCTAGAAAAGTAGAGGAAGACAGAAGAAATGAAGAAGAATAAAAGAAAAAGAAGCTTGATGAAGAGCTACAAAAACAAGAGATAGGGAGGCTAAAGCTGACACAGACACAAACAAAACAGTCAGCCTCTGACACAGCTGGAGGTAGACCTAGGACATGGAGAACCTCGAGATTCAGGATCTAGAAGTACCTGTTGCCAGCACATCTGGACAATCTGTAGTGCCTACACTGAAGCTGGTCCCCTTTGTATAGAAAAAAGGGGAAGAGATCCCTGATTTCAATACTATTTTCTATGACAGGGCGACAAAGAGGATAGTGAAGAGAACAGAAAGGAAGATTGAAACAGAAGGTCTACCTAGGAAAATGATAACGGATACACCCATTGTATTTGGAACGAACCAGGATCCAAGATTCACCATTAGAGCCAGAGCTGCACTAATTCAAGATTCAGAAGATAATGTGGACAAGATTATGACAGACTTGGAGCAATCCAAGAAGTCCTCTGTTCAATTGAAAGACACATTGAGGAAAGAGAGAGAGGAAAGCAATAGGCTAAAAAGGAAATATGAAGACATGAAAAAAGAAATAAGATCTTCAAAGGATGAATTGCAGCTCCTCCAAGCAGAGAAACAAGCTAGTGAAACTGCACAAGGATGCCTGGAGAAAGTGCAGAAAGAATATCAAGAGCTAAAGATGGAAAAGGAACAGCTGCTGGGAAAGGTAGAAGATTTAGAGCAGCAAAAGATCATCTTGGAGGCCAGTGAGATGCACGCCCAAGAACAAGAAAAGAAGCTTCAAAAGTAGGTCACTTCTCTAACAACTGCTCTAGAAGAAGCAAGAAAGCAGCAGGTCAATCTACAACCCTTCAAGGGGCATGTGCTGGCCCAAAAGGCCAAGATGCTGCAACTACAGACTGCCATAGAAGAGGAAAGGTGCAAAGTGCTGCAGATAGATGGCCGATTGGAGGAAATCCTGGAGACCTCCTCTTATTTCGTTGATAGATCTCAAGATGTCCTTGAAGTCCTGACTCCGAGGATGGCAAGGCTGGAAAACAATGAAGAAACTCCAGTAGAGCTGCCATCAAAGGATCAACAGGCCCTCAAGCGGGATTATGACTTACTAGAATTTGCTATAAATACCGCAGAGGATTTCAAAAAAGCAGTTAAAAATACGAAAGGAGCCTGCACAGAGTTCTTCAGGAGGCTCCTTATTACCTACAATCGGTGCCAAACAGAGGCCGAACAGAGGCTTGATGTTTTCCCGGACCACAACTCATTTGTGGAGATGTTGCAGAAGAGATATCAAGAGGAGGAAGAGAAAGTACAACATATTAAAGCCTTGGATGATCAGATCTTGAGGCGTGAAGTAGATCATTCAGCCATCAATGTGCAGCTTTTGGAGGATCAGCTTCGGTTGAGCACAGCCAGAATTGAGGCTATAAAGAACCAAGCTGCGAATTTTGAGATCAACATCCAATTTCTGGAACCTTGTGCCTTTGAAGGCATCGCCTCTGAAGCTTTGGTGTGGAATAAGTTTCTGGACACCCAAGTGGGACCCTCCTCGTAAAGGATTGGTCACTTTTGTAATTTGTGACGATTTTGTAAAAACATTTGAGAAAAGTGAAACATTGGAGGTGAAGAGTTGGGAAGCCCAAAGGTCACTTTGGGCAGCCCAACAGTCTCACCCTTTTTGTATAAATAGAGAAGGCTTAGAAGAAATAGGGGCTTTTTCCCAGTTAGACATGTAAAGCGATATTGTAAGAAGAACTACTTTTTTTTTGCAATAAAGAATCATTGTTTTCCTGTTGGAGAAAGATTGGTGGGACTTTCAAATGTTATGCTGTGGATGGTGGAAAGATGAACTATTTTGTTTTTTAAGCTTTTGTCCATTAACCGTGAGATCGTTCTAACTCTTAGAACCTATGTTCTTGTTTAAATGATTTCTGGTTTATTTTTGTGGAATTACCACCATGAGTAATGTATGCTGTTCATAAAACAATTGGCTATCTGATTGTTGAAATATCTTTAATCATTCATGTGTTGTAGGAAGAAACATCAGCTACCTATCATTTCTCTTTATAATACATGCACAATACACATTACTCATAAATAAGTTACATTTTTCTCCCCGGGGATAGGTAGATAGATAATTAGTTTTACTTCATTGCTGCATATGTGATTTAGATGCTTGTGAGTGCTAAGACGAGAGGTAAGAACCTGTGCATCATGTTGTGAATGCTCCTTGCATCCTTTATCACCCTGCATGGTTAATTAGGCATGTGCATATCATACTTAAATAAAAAATTACAAAAATACACGGTGGACCGGGCCGCAACGGGTAAAACCTTTGTTTTTGTTAATTTGACCGACGGTAACCGGACCGCAAACCGGACGAATTCCCTATACCAAACAGTCACGTGCTAGTTGGGAACATTGACTGGAGAGAATCCCTTGCTGTTGTTGCCTGTGAATTTCCAGGCCTCAACAGACCCAAATCAATCCACTCTGGTGATATAAATAACATTCAACTACAATATGGAGAAATAGAAAGATTAAAAATTTCATAGCACGGATAAATCTATAATCTTTTCTAAGATAAACAACTCATAATAATTCATTTATAGATATAGAATACCTGGAATTGATGTAATCAGGAATGAACACCACCATCACTCAAAAGGCCAATGAGATGAAGTGTGCCATTTTCAAAGCACTCGTTAATGTATTTAAACCCTTCTCCCTCGTAGATTTTTCCAGAGGCAAGAGCATAATCCACTAATTTTGCTCTGCACCCAAAGTCAAAATCAAAGTTAATATGTTTCCCATTCTAAAATATGTAGCATAAATAAATAGTAGAAATATCCTTTTAGTTACCATTTATACAATTATAAAGTACATCTTATACAAATATCATATGATATCACCCCAATGTGTAAGGTGGTCAATAAATTAACTATTACACAACCATGATTTCAACAAAATGTTAATTCTTACAAAATATTAATGTAGAGAAAAATACCCAATGTATAGCTTTCTCATAAGTCACTCTGAATACAGAAATGATCCACGTGCAAGATATTCCTTCTTCACTCTAATCCTTGACAATTTTCATCAATAATTTTCCAAAAGTAAAAAAACCACAGTAAGCAAAAATAAAGTGAGTTGCTTGTTTACCATACTGGAAAATAACAGATATCAAGCATAGTAAGTCATAGAGGATAGTAGAGTTGAATAAGGACTTTGTTCCTTCGTTGAAGGATCTGGAAAATAGAGTAAGAGTTTTATTTAATCCAGTCGAGTCATTTAGATGGATAGCTTAGCTTTAGCTTACAGAGCTTGTTAGCTCGCAGAAGCTTTTAGGTAGCTTATTGGAGCTTAGTTAGGTTGGGGAAGGTTTGATCAAGAGGAACAACCTCATAGTTTAGACTCTTGGAGCTTACAGAGAGAGAGAGAGAGAGAGAGAGAGGTCTCTGTTTGTAATGATCGATCCATTGTATTTAGGTTCAGATAAAGGAACATTGTGAAATAAGATCGTATGCCTATATTTTTGGCTTAATTGAGTTTGGAAGCAATTTCCCATTTGAATCATATCTTGTGACCACATTGAATGTATGGTTAGTTGAACGAAGAAATGTCTTGAGTATTGACATTTACACATAGTAAGTCACTTTTAGCTGTGCATTGCAAGGCAGATCCACAACGTAGGAGAGATTGGTTAACGAGGTTACAAGTTGACGATGGTGATTAAGAGGTGAGTTGATCAACGACTAAATATGAATTTCGCTGACTAAATAGCAAGAAAGTTAAAGTTGAATCGGTTGCGAATTTGGAAACTAATCGTTGCAAGGATGAAGAAGATCAATGGTTAAGAATGATCTTGCTGTAGGTCAACGACGGAGAACTATTTAACTGGGAGAACTAGCACGATAGAATAAATTCTTGACTACCGTGATACTTTATAAAATCATCCCTATAAAAATTTAAGTCCACCATTGATCTAGATCTAACGGTTGTTAGTCCATTTCGCCGACGAGCTAGCAAGCGGGTTAATTGCAAAAGCTGGGTGCGAAATCATTGTGTAATCTAGTTCACCGATGGTAATCTTTGGGCCATGTGTGAGCACGTGGTGGGAAGTACGGTTGTAGATAAGGATCCTAACCACACATTAGCACGTTGTGGGAAGTATGGTTTGAGGCCCGAAGGGATGGAGAAGGGAGATTAACATCACATGACATATATGGTCTTTAAGGATTAGAGGACGCCAATCGAGGATGAAGCTAGGATGACAAAGGTTGAGTACAGAACCATTATGATGGTGAGGTGGCCACCACTCTTATATTCTAAAGCAGCTCCGCCCTCTACTCAATGAACTCTATGGAGTATCCCAACCTCTTTTGTGTCTATGCATTCCCTCCTACTCGAAAGGGCTCATGACTATGTTTTCCACTCTGAAGCGCTGGTGCTTGGTGAAGAGTCTATCTCCTTGGTTTTTTCCATGGCTCCCAAATGCTCTCAGAGGGGAATCTTAGGGTTGGGGGATGTCTCAGCCGACAATCACGACAAGGGCCATGTGACTAGAGCCTAGATACAATCGTAGGAGGCTGCTGACTTCTTCAAAGAATTTGTTCCTCTAGTGACCCACAGTGAAATTGAAGCAGTTGCAGACTTTTTATGGGATGAAGCTAAGGCCATGCCACGGGAGGAGCTGTGCGGTGAGGTTGAAGCTTGGGTGGTGGACCTTGGTAATACATCTGGGAGGGCTGTGACCTATGACAGATTGCTTATGTTCTATTTTGTTACATGAAATTGATAATGCACTCTTCACTTAGCACTGCTACAAAATGTGAAGGGGATGAAGAATGAGTGAGAGTTTAGAAGGAGCACAACGTCGATTGCCGAATAATGCACAGAAAGATAGGCATCATGGCCAAAAAAATGGGGATTCAATTCTTCCACCTGAGGATGGAACAGGAGGAGATTGGAGGGATGAGCATGGCCAATTCAATTGACATGACAACCAGGGAGCCCTCTAGGAAGATGAAGCAAATCAAACACTCCTCTCCGAGAGTGTTCTCCCAGGGCCGAGTTTGAGGCCCCTGTGTTTATCTCTTGTTATTTCTTGTTCATTTTACTGTTAGTGGTTCAAGTAGTGATAGGGTTTATAGGAAACTTATGTATGTAATCGGGATGGGGCACGCCATGAACAATCTAGTTGTTTTGTTATGGCTTGTTCAGTCGTTTGTTAGTGGTTCTTTTAGTGATTTGCTTTATGGGAAGCTTATGTATGTAATTGAGATGGGGCACGCCATGAACAATATGGTTGTTTTGTTTTGCGATGGGTGGTTCTGTTTTGGGATGAATGTAAATCTTTTCAGAACTGGGTAGGTGGTTTCTAGATCTGTTATTCGGAATGTAATTAAGTGACTATGCAGTAATACAATATTTTTATTTACAAAAAAAAAGTGACTATAGTTTGATATTAATGTATTAAAAGAAAAGTCGTTTACCACAAATGGCCACAAACAACTAAAAAGTAGTCAATGGGATTGCTAACTACATTATGTAAATTTTTTTAATAGTGGTCAGGGTAGCTTCAGGAGACCTATAGGTGATACTCCCAATTCCTAAAAGGAAACCTATAGGTGATACTCCCAAATAATTTTGAAAAATGTATTGATAATAAGGATCTATACCTCAAAGTTTAGCTTTGATGCCAATAACATCAGATGATCTTGGCGTCCTCTATGCTTTACACAAATATTTCACACAAATTAGTTGTTACACCATCAATTGGGTATACTTATGGTTGTAATAAATATGTTGTAATTAAAACTTATGTTGGGATTAGCATGCATGGTGAATTTTTGGCTCCAAGAAGATTTTGATTTCTTTGAAGCGTCTTCGACTTTGTTTTGTGCTTGGGAGGTCTATTCTTTGCAGGATCGTGAATATCTATCTTAGCTCCTAGATCTATAACACTTTTGATTGATTGCTCCAAGATCTGAATCCATTGAAGTGAGAAGAGCTTCGGCTCTGGCTTGTTCTTTGGAGCATTTCTTATATAGCAGGTTCATGAGTTGCTGCTGGAAGGTTCCATCAAGGCTGCGTCCTTTTTAGGAATATTACAGACTCCAACCTATCATTGATTGGATCTCATTTAGCTCTTGAGTGCTGAACTGCTGGAGCATTTTTTCCCTTGGCAAGGCAATTTCTCAGAGGTGGTTGTGTCGAACTTAGTTTTTTGTTTTTTAGCTCCAAGAAGATTTTGTCATTGAAGCGATTACGGATCTAGTTGGTGCTTGGGAGGTTTTTTCTTTGCAGGATCATGAAGCTCTTCTTAGCTCCTGGTTCTAGAACACTTATGATTTATTGCTCCAAGATATGTTTCCATTGAAGTGAGAAGAGCTTCGACTCTGGCTCTTTCTTTGGAGGAGTTCTTGTATTGCAGGTTCGTGATTTTTTGCTGGAAGGTTCCACCAAGGCTGCGAAATTTTCCAGAATCTCGCAGACTCCATCCTATCATTGAGTGGATCTCAATTAGCTCCAGAGTGCTGAACTGCTGGAGTGTTTTATCCCCTGGCAAGTTGGACTGCGTTTTTGAAGGAAGATCTTTCTGCTACTAGTGATTTTCTTTTCATAAAGCGATTCATTATGAAGTAGATAGGTGCATAGAGAATTATCTCATGGACACTAGAGGGAACCCTCCTCCTGCTCTTCCACCTGAACTAGATGCCTTTAAACGATTGGTGGCCTCCTGTGGGAAGAGGAAATGGAGTCCAAATTTGCAGAGATTTGTGAAGAAAGCAGACATTCCATCGGTTGAATTGCCTACTGAACGGACTTGCCGAACGACATTAAATCTTGCTGAGAGAGGGATTATTGGGAAATTTTTAGGTGTCTAGCCTTCTTCTAAGGCTATTGATGGATGGTTTCAGTGAAATTGGAGGTCCTTAGTAACTGAAGGTATTAAAATTCACCTGGTTGGCAGAGGATATTATGATTTTTGTTTTTTATTCAGCTGAGGATCATGATCTTATTTTTTGAAACGGTCCATACTTCATGGGCCCTCAGGGGCTCTATTTGAATAAGTGGACTTCAAATTTTGATCCTACCCAAGATGTTCTGTCTATTTTTCCTGTTTGGGTAAGGCTTTCTCTCTTACCTTTACACTGGTGGAACTCAGTATCCCTCAAAACCATTGGGAACAAGCTAGGAAAATACATCGATAGGGGAGAAAGAAAAGATCAATATTTGTGTGCAAGAATATGTGTTGAAGTAGATTTGGAGATAGGGCTGCCATAGGTGATCAATTTAACAGTAGTTGAATGGTCTCACATCTAGGAGCTAGATTACGAACAACTTCCTTTCAAGTGTCGTTACTGCCATGGTTATGGTCATTTTTCGCAAAATTGCAAAAAAAAAAATCAGAAGAAGATCTTGAAAAAGAGAAGGATGATCAGTGGTCCCAAGTTTAGAAAACAGGTATTTCCAACCAAGAAAATAGAAAGAAAGGAAAAGAAGGAAAGGCTAGGAATGGAGCCTCCGTTGAAGGGAAGAGACTTACTAAAACTTAGGTTGTTGAAAATCCCATTGCTTAATCTAATCATTTTGTTGTTTTAAGTTCTTCTGAATATATTCATGTTCTTGAAGAGGGTGAATTGCAGTGCTTAGTAGAGCAGGACGATGAAGTTGAAGTAAACATCAGACCATTGGGAAAATCTGGAATAGATAATTCAGAACTACCTAGTGTAGGTGCAATCTTGCAGGAAAATCATCCTTCTCCAAATGGAGCTAAACCTTCTCCATCTTATGCAGAAATAATAAAGAAGAAACTGGTTGATGGTTCTGGCTCTTCTGAAGAAGATTCTATAGATAAAATTTCCAAAAAAGCAGGCAGGAAGTCTCGAAAGGAGGCTAGAGAGGAAGAGGAGAAGAGATTAAAGTTGCAGGGCAGCCAATCCACAATTGAAATGTCATTTGGCAGAAGCAAGAGGACTAGACTCCCAAAGGGAGTAATAAATCCTTCTCGCTCGGGTAAATAATGCAGATCATCTCTTGGAATTTCTAGGGATTGGGGAATCCAAACAAAGTAGAAGCAGTCAAATATTTAATGAGAATGGATTCTACTGATATTATCATGCTCCAAGATACAAAGATAAAAGAGGAATCTCTTCTATTCTTAAGTAAAACAAAGTGGGAAATGAATGCTGGCAAGGCGGTCAATGCGAGAGGTACTTCTGGGGGCCTTGCAACCTTATGGTGTGAGGAAAATTTTCATCTGAGAAGTTCACTTGTTACCCATCTCTAGATTTTTACAGAACTCCTGCATATTTTAACTAAGATCTCCATGGCTCTTTTCAATCTTTATGTCCTAGTAAATTTTAATGAAGAAAAAGAATATTGGAAATCATTGTCATATTTATTAAAAATCTATTCTCCTATAAATACTAGAGTGGCAGGGGATCTCAATATAACTTTAGACCCAAAAGAGAAAAAAGGTGGATTTCATGGTAAGGATCCTTTTCAAGAATTAGTGGAGTCTCATATCCAAGCTAGTGATATTATTGACTTTAAACCTAATAAAGGCCGTTTCACTTGGTTCAATAACAGAGTAGGGGCTTCCAATATCACTGGCCATCTTGATAGGCTTCTGGTCCAAATTTCCTTGATGGATTGGAAATTCATAATCTCAACCAAATATTTTACCAAATTAACTTCAGATCATCATCCTATTTCTCTGATATTTGAAGAAAAGGAATATCTTGGCCCAATTCCATTCCATTTTTGTCCTCTCTGGATTGAGAGAGACAGTTTCTGGGAAATAGTTACACAATCATGGACTCAATATGTAGAAGGATCCCCCAGCTTTGTTTGGGAGAAAAAACTTAAGAGCACTAAGTATGCATTTAAAAACTGGGGAAAAAATATCTCGATACTCTGATGAACAGTAGACCAGAGAAAGTGTTGGAGTTATCAGAGATCCAGTTAGGAATGGAGGAAAGTGAAATAACCAAAGCTCAGTTGGTTCTTGAACAATCCACACAAATTAAAGCCTTTCACTCTTTTCATCACGAAGAGGAATACCTTCGGTTGAAGTCTCGTAGCCTTTGGTTGCAAGCGGGAGATAAAAACATATCCTTCTTCCATCGTCAATGCAGAGCTAGACTTTCACATAATCATATTTCAGAAATCTCCACAAGTGAGGGGGGAATAATTAAATGTCATGATCAATTAAAACATGCTGCAAGAAGGCATTTTCAGCACTTGTTTTAGGAGGATAGAATCTCTGATGGTGAAGTGACTGCTAATTTTTTTATTAATGTCCCTTCTATTGTCAGTTTAGAGGGTAACACTACTCTAATGAAGTCCTTCTCTAGAAAAGAAATTTTGGATGTCATCTGGGAAATGGATCCGGATAAGGCTCTTAGCCTGGATGGCTTTTCTTTCCATTTTTATAGAGTTTGCTGGAAAATTATAAAAACATATTTGATCCACATGGTGATAGCCTTTCAAAAAAAAACTAAAGTGGGAGGATGTAAAAATTCTACTTTTCTTTCTTTAATCCCAAAGGAATTTAATCCTACAACTTTTGACAGGTTCTACCTATCTCGCTATGTAATGTCTCCTACAATATCCTTGCTAAACTTTTAGATAATCAACTTAAGACTTTGTTAGGGAAGTTGATATCTCCTCTTCAGGGGGGTTTTGTAAAAGGTAGGCATTTGGTTGACAATGTAATTCAAGTCCAAGAAGCACTCCAGTTAATTTAGCATTGAGTTTGTTAATTTGATAAAAGATTGCAAAGACGGGCCCTGTATTGTGCCTCTTGTCAATGGTAGACCTTTATATTTTTTCCAAGCTTCAAGAGGAATCCACCAAGGATGTTGATTGTTACCTTTCCTCTATATATTTATGGTAGAAAATCTTAGCATAAATCTTATAGTCGAAAAGGAAGCAGGTTATATTCCAGGAATTAAGATAGCAAGGGGAGTGGATCCTTTAAATCATGCCCTCTTTGCAGATGATTCTCTCCTTCTAGGAGTGGCCTCATTAAAGATTGCTCGAGCCTTTTTGAAATTATTCAAAATTTTTGCTTAATTTCAGGAGCTCTGATCAACAAAAATAAAAGTGTTGTTTATGGTTGGAATGTAGATCATTTGACAATACTTCGAATAGCACATACCTTGGGTTTCCCTGACTTTGATAAGTGGGAGAAGATTAAATATATGGGATTACCTCTAACCCTTGGACCAAGTCCTTCTTCACTTTGGTTCGAAGTTATAGATAAGATAAAAGCCAAAATTGCTTCTTGGGGTGGACAGTTGTTAACCAAGGCTATAAAATTGATTTTGATAAAGGTTGTCCTATCAGCCCTTCCCATCTTTCAATCCTCTTTGCTGCTTTCTCCTAAGTCTATCATGTCTCAAATTTACAAACTTTTTCAAGACTTTCTTTGGAATGGCGGAAAACAAAACCAGAGTAGGATGCACCTAGTAAGTTGGGACATTCTCAAAATACCATTATTGGAAGGTGGACTGCATATCCATGACCTTGGCTTAGTGAATCTAGCTATGGGAGGGAAACTCATTTGGCAGTTGTTTGTAGATAAAAAGCATCCGATAAGCAATATTTTTTGGATGAAATATCTAAAGGGAGGTTCTTTGAGAAACTTAAAAGTACAAAACACTCCTCAAGGTACAAAATTTTTGAATTCATGCAGAAAAGGAATTGAACATATTCAACATCAGTTATACAGAATCCCTGGCAATGAGGAGAGGATCTTTTTGTGGGAAGATAACATCCAAGGGAACCCTCCTCTCTCTTCCTTAATTTTGTTAAATCTGATCATGTTATTTTTTGTCAATAAAGGATTTATTCGGCTTGCAGATATATTCTCTTAGGACATTGACGAGAATTGGCCAGGTTGGTTGATGCCAGAGCTTCCATAACCCCTTCTGCCATTAAAAAATATGTTGATTTCCATGTTCTCAGGTTTAGCTCCTGTTCATCACTCCTCCAAGGAAAAATGGGGGTGGGGATGTTCATGCTTTTATTCTCTAGCTCTGTGATGTCCCAAATTTTTCATTGGGTCACAATGGACTAATCACATTTTCCATATTCATGAGAGTTTGTCAAATTGATGCTAAGGGTCAAATAATTTCCAAGAAGGAAAATTGCTAGTTTCCTAGGTTGGGGGTGGAAGCTTTGGGATTTGGAATAAGGGGGACAATAAATTATGTTTGAACATTAGAATGGAATAAATATTTAATAAAGGATATAAATAAATAAATAAAAGGGAAAATCAAAGTGTAAATTGATCATGAAGACACATGGATAATGTGGGACCCTCACAAGCTAGATTTTCTATGCCACATGGCATCCTCCTCTTGTCATTTCGAATCCATAAGAAGCCCAAGGGTCTTGGGATGAGTTGGAAGGTCAATATAATTGGCATGAATCAATTCAGGTCAAATTGGAGTGGAAGAGTAACTCCCATGGAAGAGGAAGAGGAATTTTGGAGCTAGTGAGACACTTGGACTAGATTCCCTAGCTCTATGACAACAATGACGAAGATGCTATGACACCTATGACACAAATAAGATATGAAGCATGAAATCTAAAATATCTAACATGTCAGGTCTAAATACATCATCCAAGAGGGTTCTCATTTGATTTGGGGAATCTCAATGGGTTCCTACTCAAATTGGGGGAGGATGGAAGGCTAGGAAAGGGTGGACACATGACAAATCTTGAGCCCACACCCAAATTCAAGTTAGATTGATTTTTTGGATGGATTGGTAACCTTAGAAGGTTGAGGATGTTTATAAAATACAGGAATCAACCAAGAGAAGATATTTTTTTCATTTGAGAAATTGTCATTTGTGAATTGTGAGAGCTAGTGGATGACTAGTTTTCTTGCCTTAGCCAATTTCGAGGGTGAAAGATTCCCATCCAAGTTGGTGTTTGGAGAGGAAAATAAGGTATTTCATGGATATTTAATGGAGTTGTATTTTCAGGTGGAATATACATGGAAGCTCATGGTTCCTTCTATTGTAACACTTTATCTCAACCATTTCCAATTTTTATGGCATATTCTTGCTCATGGAGGGATTGCGCTTTGGGTGAGCTATTGATCTCTTTGGGGAAGATATTGATCTATTTGGGGAAGCTTCCAATGACCCATTATTTTATGTTTTGATGTAAATTATATTTATTTCAATATCAAATACTCTCAGGTCAAAATACTGAAATATTCCATGTAAAAATGTTAATCAATGAAGAAATAGTGCCATTTCCCCACTATCTTGTTGTGAACCAATGTAATGTTGATGGATTCGAATGGATAAGTAAAATAATGATTGTTTATGGATGAATGGAATTTTTTTTCTGTATTTAAAAGTTAATAATACTCCCAAGTTGAAATACTCAAAATATTTCATGTATAAATGTTAAACAATTAAGAAACAATGCCATTTCCCCACTACCTTGTTGTGAACCAATATAATGTTGATAGATTCGAATGGATAAGTAAAATACTGATGGTTTATGGATGAATGGAATGTTATTGACAGATTATGTGAGATTAATGTTCAGTACATAAGCATTTGGAGTTATTTTGTTGAGTTTCATATCATTTGGAGAATTTTGCTTGTCATTCCCCCAAGGTTGAAACTAGTATTTTTGCATCTGATTTAAGGGAGTTATAGCAGACATTAAAAGTTGAATGGTGATGCATATGAGTTCATATTTATTTCCTTTACATGTCCCATTATTCTATTCATATATTCGAGTTGGATTGAGTGCATTTGGGAAGCCATTTTCAGTATTCATTGTGGGGGAATTAGAACCCCAAATCACTAGTCAAAACTCCTACCTCGACCAGAATATTAAAAAAGTTTGAAGAATCCTTTAGAGCATCATAAATATTCCATGAAAATCATATTCAAACCTTAATATCAGTCATATACCTTATGTGAATATTTGGGAGCATTTGGACCAATTTGGAGACCTAGACATCAAAACTAGTCAAAGGTTGAAATAGGAGAAAAAAGTGAAAAATTAGTCATTGAATGAAAATTTTGAAAAAGCAACATTACAGTGGTATCAGATCATGATATTGTCACCTGATGTGGTTTGATATTTATGATTACAATAATTTAAGGGCCACCATTAGATATTGAAACCCAAAATTTCTTTTGTTGAAGAGGAAACTATGACTAGGGATGAAAAGGGAACCTCATATGATGGTGTGGAGCATATAAAAATTATGGAACCTATATTTGAAGACATGACCAAGAATATTATGAAAGGATTCTAATTTTTGGATATCCAAGGTTGGATAAAATATATTTATCTTAAGAAAACCAAGGGGAAAAGTGCATCAGCTTGCTTGAAGGAGCAAAAGGAGGAGACCCATGAACCACCTAGTTCAGAAGTAGGTGAAGTAGAAGAAGTAGTACATGAAAAGGATCGAAATTCACTACCAAGTGACTCTAAAAAAGATGAAGAGACATCACATGAGTATGAATAAGTTTCTATTGGAAATACTTAATATCTATTTGAGACACATTCTACCTTGGAAATGAAACAAAGAGCATCTATTGATGGATGCTTGAACTATGAAGGAGTATCTATTGATGGGTGCTCACAACTCTATGTTGGTGACATAGAGATCAGATTTAAAAATGTTACTGCAAGCCAAATTTCTAGTAAACATGAAAATCAATACCTTGTAGCAGTTGTAGAAGAAACAAGATCAACTTCCCCATCACCACTTGAGCTTCATGAACTTGGTCCAAGCAAGAAGGAAGAAGATGAGGAGGTACATTTGCAAGAGCCTAATTTTCTTGAAGGGTCCTTTAATATGAATGAAAAGAAGATCCAAGAGTCACTTAGCATACTCCATGACACTCAATAATTAGTGTCAAATTATTGTTGGAGAGCTACTTCATTGGAGGAAACATCCTTCCTTGAAGACATGGAGAAGATTCAAAGAGAAATGTGCCACATCAAAGGTAATTTCATGTCTTTTATTTTTGATAGAAACCATTTGTTTGAGATTAATTAATTTTTACATGATGCATAATTGAAGAATAATGAGGATAACCATAATCTCACAATTCAAAATCAACAACTTCTTGAAAATTTGCAAGATACCGGTGTTTTTCCTCCCATGTTTCAGATTGTCAAATGGTAGATTGTTTGGAGGATTCTCATGACATGGTGGATCATGAGAAATGTGGAAATTTGAATGTGCTTGATGTGTTTGAGGATTATCTCGATGAGATCCAAACACTTTATGTGGTGGAAGAGGAACTTGAAATGTCTCTTGATGAAGCTTATACAATTTTTAAAGAAGAGCATGACTCCTCTACATTGGAATCCAACTATGTTAAAGGTTTCACACTTTTGAAGGAGCTGCATGATACTACCCATATGGATCCTTCCCATGATGAAAATTATGCACTTTTTTTATCATTTTGGTGAGTTAGTTAATTCTCATACATCCTACAATTCCATGTTTTGTAGCATTAGTCTCAATGAAGTATGGGTGAAAGGGTTCTTTTTTATGGTGCCACATGAGGAGTATGGAACTCCTAGATTTACTTTTTATGATGACATGGTTGGAGCACATTCTTATTTACATTTGCAGCAACATCCTCTGTTAGATTATGATGGTACACATCTACATGGGCGCACCTATGATATGCATTTGAGTCACCTGAAGACTCATGGTTTTTCTTGCTCAACACTTGGTTCATTTGATGTTGGAGGAACTTCATCCAACACTGGGGTGAATAGATTTATGATTGGAGAACATTTTTGTTGCTAGCCACATAATTTGTTATATATTTATGATTATCTCATTCATGGATGTATGGGTGAGACTTCTTTGAGTCATTTGAAGTCTCCTTGTTTCTTTTGTTCATTATTTGGTTTAGATTTGAGTGGAGATTCTTCATTCACTTCTTGGATGAAAGAATACATGGCTGAATGTTTTGATGCATATCACATCCTTTTGGAGAAACATTATAGGACATGGGATCTTCACCTATGTCATTGGAGCATATTTGATTGGTCACTTTAAGCTTGTATGCACTTGGCAAATGGTGGTCTACTAACTTGGAGGTATAAGCACTTTCATGATTTTTTGATGTACATTTTTATTATGTTGTTATGTACTTTGACGATATATATTATGTACTCATGATGTTTGGAAGAATGCATACAAGAAAATGGGATCCCATAATTCTATTTCCTAATGGCATGGGTTGGAGAGCACTCTTAATTGTTCGGGTGCAATACAAGCGATGGGACCCTGGGATAGTTTTTAGTTCGATTGATTTCATTTTTTTGGGGAAACAAGCAGTATGGGAGATGGATTCCCCACTTAATAAAGTGATTTTAATTAGAGTAATGCAGCAGAAAGCATGGTGGTTCATCTCTAAAATCTTCATGGAATATCAAAGACTCAAATCTGGGAAATTGAAATATCCCAAATCCCGATATTTTCTATTTCTAAACAATTATGCGGATACAACTGGGCTTACAAACTACCAGGCAAAAATCCCTATTTTATAGGAAAAATTAGGGTTAGGGTTTGTGAGATAGGAGACACACTTACCACTGATAACTGGCTGAACTGCTGCAGATAAAGTCTGCAAGTACTGAGATCTGGATCGGAGAGGAACTGACCTCTCCTGTCTCCGGTGAATGCTCCAGCAATAAGACGCCCCAGCAGAGAAAAAGGTTACGCCCTCAAGGAAGGAGGGGCCCGATGGATCTGCCGATTTGCAGGGATAATAGCCTTGTTGTGCCGGAGAGATTGACTAGAAAATACTACAGTTCTGAACCCTCTAAGTATGATAGCAAATTGGTTCTCTGAGGTAGCTGCTCACGCCCTTGGTGGTCTGGAAATGCTGATAACTCCTTCGGATGAGCTCAGATGGAGCTGATAGTCACTGGGTATCGGAGTATGAAGCTGCTGGTGAGAATGATGCCTGAGTTTCTGAAGGAAACTGAGATCTAAAGGCCCAATAGCTGATTAGGGCTTTCTGGTTGAAAACCCCCTCTTACGGCTGCACCGTGCCGCTGCAACAATCTATACCCTGTGCTATATAACTGATGAATGAAATGAAGAACAAGTGGTGAACTAGTATGGCTTACCCAAAATAATACTAGGACAGATGTTTCACTGCCAAAATCCTATTAGCTGAAGACTCCATCTCCAACCCCAACTGCTGTGCTGCACGCTGTGCTGCTATCCAAGTGTTCCCAAAATAATCAATAATCATAAGTGAGGTCTCCTCTTGCTTTACCTTCTATTTATAAAGTTCAACTGCGCAAAACCTAATCTTTGACCTAATTAGGTCACTTTATCTTCTAATTTGCCGTTGACTTTCATGCAAAGAGCATGGTTATGCATGGAGCATGGAAAAGAGCATGGACATGCAAAGAGCATGGTCATGCATGAAGGTGGCCTTTGGCCCAGGTGGCCCTTCTTGACCAAGTGAGGATGCCGTAGATCTTCTATGGATGGCATCAGTCCCGATCTGATTCCCTAGTTATTAGTAACTGCTCGAACCCACAGGAATCACATAGGTTAGCGGTATGGGCCTCAGGGCCTAAAAGGAAGAGGTCATTATAGTCCTCCCTGCTCTAGATTGCTTGTCCTCAAGCAACTTCAAACTAGGATGCTGCAATACCTGTTCACCTTCCCAAGTGGCATCCTCTGGCGGTAGTTCTTTCCATTGAACCAAATATTCCTTGATCACCCTGTTCCTGAGCTTCCTCTCTCTGGTATGTATGATCTGTTCAGGAATCAGTATCAGTAGTCCTTCATCATCTAAAAGGGGCAATTCAATATATGGAGCAATGTGTTGTTCGAGGGTCTTCTTCAGGCTGGACACATGGAACACATTGTGGATTTTGCTTTCTCTGGGCAGCTCTAGCTCATATGCCACCTCTCCCACCTTTCGAATTATTTTGTATGGTCCATAGAAGTGGGGTTTTAATTTCTCTGCTCCTTTCTTCTTAAGTGACGACTATCTGTAAGGTTGGAGCCTTAAGTAGACTAAATCCCCTACCTCAAAGCTCCGCTCAATCCTGTTTTTGTCGGCATACATCTTCTGTTGATTCTGGGCTGTCCGTAAATTCTCTTTCAATACTTTTAGGATGTCCTCACTGTCCTGTATCCAATCCTTAGCCTTAGGAGCCCTGTTGTCTCCAAATGCCAAATCTGCATTGTCTAAGTCCTCATAACCATATAATGCCTTAAAAGGAGTCATCCTAATAGACAGGTGATAAGTAGTGTTGTAGCAGTACTCTCCTATTGTAGCCATTTGATGCATGTTCTCTGTTGCCCTGCTACGTAGTTCCTGAGGTAACCTTCGATCCACTTGTTGACTATTTCTGTTTTCCCATCACTCTGGGGGTGATAGCTCGTACTAGTAGCCAGTTCGGTCCCCACCAATCTGAACAGTTCCTGCCAAAAGGCACCTGTGAACCTGCTATCCCGATCACTGACAATGGTCTTAGGAAACCCGTGTAACCTGAAAACTTCCCTGAAAAATAACTCCGCCACCTGAGCTGCTGAGTAGTCTGATGGTATTGAGAAGAAGTGTGAAAACTTGGTCAGTCTGTCAACTACCACATATAAACAATATCGCCCTTGGACCTTGGGCAAGCCTGTAATGAAGTCCATGGAGATGCTCTCCCACTTCTATTCTAGAATCGGTAGTGGCTGGAGTAGCCCTGCTGGATGTGTGTTCTCAACCTTGTTCTGTTGACAGATGCTACATTCCCGGACATGATGCATAATTTCCCCCTTGAGGCCCTTCCATGAGAACCTCTCTCTGATCTGCCTGTAGGTCTTTAAGAACCCTTGATGCCCTGACAAAGGAGAATCGTGAGCTTCCTGGATGATCTTCTTCCTCAATGTGGATTCTGGAACGAGATATATCCTGTTTTTGTAGTAGATGATGTCATCCACAATCCTTTATTTGTCATCCTGTATTAGCCCATCCAATAATTTGCAAGCGAATTTATTTTTGGAGTATTCCACTAAGAGCAATGCTCTCCAGTCCATGGATATACTACTGAGAGATAATGGGGCTAGACGCCTAGATAATGCATCAGCTACTACATTAGTCTTACCTTTTACGTACTCGATATCGAAATCGTAGGCTTGTACCTTGCTGACCCATTTCTGCTGTCTCTCATTCAGTTCCTTCTGATCCAAGAAATACTTGAGGCTGTTATGATCTGTTTTAATTTTGAACTTACTGCCCACCAAGTACTGTCTGAATTTTGTGAGAGCATGCAAGATAGCTAGCATATCTTTGTCATATATGGAATAATGGTGCTCATAGTGTAGCTAGGGTTTTCACCCTAGCTTGTGCTGATGAGCACCTACTAAGGAATCTGGAATCCTTAGTAGCAGTTCGATTAAACAAAAAGTAAACTGGAAAGTAAAAACTAAGCTAAAGCAGAAAAAGTAAATGACAGGAAGTAAAAGACAGTAATAAAATTTGCAATGGTGTTTTTATTAGAGTTACCTCCAATGTAGAGGTTGGTGGAGTCCGTTGCGCTGGTCCGATGTCGGTGGCTCCGAGCTCCGAGCTGGTCCTTCTCCTTCTCCGATGGTGGAAAATAGGCCAAAAGGGTTCTCAATGGGAAAATAGCTTGATGGTAAGCTAGGGTTTCACGAGAGGTTTTGGCAGAGTAAGGGTGCTTATGGCTGTGGATGTGAAATGAGGGGGCTTCACCACTTATTTATAGTTTTTTAGTGGTGAAGTGCTTGCCCATGGTTTTTGGAAACCATGTGGTTTAGGGCAGCTTGTTTAGGGTTTTTTGCCCTTTTTAGGGTTTTCCTCCTTTTTCCTCATTATTTTTATTCCTTTTCTTCCCTTTTGGGGATTTTTGCTATTTTTGGAGGAATTTTGGTTATTTTTGGAGGAAAAAGGGGTTTTTGGGCCTTTTGGAGGCATTTTAGGCCTTTTAGAGCCTTTTTAAATGGTTTTATGGACTTTTGGAGGCATTTTAGGCCTTTTGGAGGCTTTTAGTGGGATTTTCAAGGAAATATGGTAGGTAAATGGACGAATGAGCCATGAAATGGGGTAGATGANCATAGTTCTTCAGTTTACGGCTCTCGAATGCAATAGGGTGATGATTCTGCATCAATACTACTCCTAACCCTTCTCCTAAGGCATCACATTCTACTGTAAAGGGTTTGTGAGAAGTCTGGCAATGCTAACACTGGGCAAGAGCTCATGATAATCTTCATCTCCTTGAAAGTTTTTTGCGCTAAGTCTGTCCAAGAAAATGCCCCCTTCTTGGTGAGATCTGTGAGGGGTGCTACAAACTGGGAGAATCCCTTAACGTACGACCGGTAATACGTGCACAGACCTAGGAACCCTCTCAATTCTATTACTGTTTTTGGCACAGGCCAATCTCTGATAGCTCGGATTTTCTCCATGTCCACCTGTACTCCTTCTGCATTGATCACATGTCCTAAGTACAACATTTCCTTCATGCCAAACTCACACTTGGACATTTTCACGTAAAGCGACTGTTCTTCTAAAATACTCAATGTCTCATCCAAGTGTTTCAAGTGCTCTTCCCATGTTTTGCTGTAAACCAAGATGTCATCAAAGAAGACAAGTAGAAACTTACATAGCTGTGCCCTGAAGGTGTGGTTCATGCACGACTGGAAAGTAGCTGGAGCATTGGTAAGCCCGAAAGGCATGACCAAAAACTCATAGTGCCCAAAGTGATAGTGGAAGGCTATTTTGGGGATGTCCTGGTCCCTTACCCTGATCTGATGGTACCCCGAGCGAAGATCGATCTTGGAGAAGTATTGAGCTCCGCGAAGTTCATCCATGAGTTCGTCAATCCTGGGAATGGGATACCTGTTCTTGATGGTCTTTTTGTTAAGTGCTTGATAATCGATGCACATACGCAGAGTGCCATCCTTCTTCTTAACCAGAACTACTGAAGATGCAAATGGGCTAGAACTGGGTCGTATGTAACCAAGTTCCAGTAATTCCTTGATGGTTTTCTCAATATCATCTTTGCACCTCTTGGGATGCCTATAAGGAGTGGTGATGACGGCTTGTGTCCCCTCCTCTAGCTCGATGATGTGCTCAAAGCCCCGGTTTGGTGGTCTACTTGATGGAAGGTCCAGAAAAACCTTTTCGTGTTTCTGTAGCAAGGCCTGAATGTCACTGGGGTGTTGTGAGCTGGTATTTGGGGGTTTCCTGAAGGTGACAAAACATTCTACAGCCCATTCTATATCATCCTGTCGAAGCACTACCTCCATTATCTATGATGATACCGGTTTTGGGGGATAAGTATTCATGCCCCTCAAAACTACCCGTTTGCCATATGGCCCCTGAAACTCCATTTCCATTGCCCTGTAATATGTAGTGTATTTTCCTATAGATTAAAGCCACTGAACACCCAATACCACATGAGTATCCACTACATCCACTACATAGAAAGAGTCTGTCATCTGATAGTTACCCAAGGCAACGTTCAGTTTTGGGATCCAGTAGTTGCACTCCATGCTGGAGTTCCCGGCTACTGATACAGTGAATCCCTCGAACTTCTCGGTCTGAATACCTCATTTGTCTACCCAAGAGGAGTCAATGAAATTGTGGGTTGCTCCCCCATCAATCAGAAATCCTACTCTGTGACCCTGCACTACTCCCCTGACCCTGAGAGTATGGAACCTCGGTACTCCAGACAATGTAGCAATGACTCCCTCTGGTGCATCACCCTGGTGTGATTCCTCTTCTGTGGCCTCCTGCTCATCGTCATCCTCATCACTGTCTAAATACACCTCAATGTAATGTGCCTTTTCCTTCCCTGAGCACCTATGTCCTGGTACCCATGGTTCCTGGCAGGTGAAGCATAGCTTCTTCCTTCTCAAATCTTTCCTGGTGTCCTCATTTAACCAGGTTTTCTTGGGCCCATCCTGCTGGAAAGGTTTCCTGTCCTTGTCCCTAACAGGAAAATTGGTTTTCATGGGGAATTTTTTTTTGGGAACTGAATCTTGAAGATCCCTTGCCCTGCTAATAGCATCCTGCAGAGTGAGGGGTTTGTAGGCTTTCACCCATCCCCGTAGTGGCTCTATGAGGGCCTCAGTGAATAACATAGTCAGTCTGCTCTCTGACACATCTGTTACCATAACGGCTAGCCTCTGAAACTATGAAATGAATGATTCTGCGCTACCATTCTGCTTGAGTTGAGCCAACTCCCTGAAATGGATCTCTGGATCTTTCCTGTCAAACCTCTCCATGAGTTTCTGAGTGAACTCACCGTAAGAATGTATGGTGTTGTGACCCAATGTCACCAGTCCGTGGTACCACCATTGGTGAGCTTCTCCGTCCAGGTGAAGTGTAGCCAACTTAATGGCATCTGTCTCTGTCATGGGGTTGAGCTGGAAATAGGTATCCAACTTTTGGACCCATGTTCTCACTGATCCTCTGCGAGTCCCACCAAAGTTTGGGATGGTTAACCTACCCAAGGTTTTTTGCAGCTCATAGTTGTGATTGAAACCCTTGTTGAAATTCTTGGGCCTATTCCTGCTCTTCATGTTGTAGAAGTCTGAAAAAGACATAGCAGCATGAAACTCATCTCCTAAGTCTGTGTACTCTTGCAAATAAGCCCCATAAGGCTCACTGGGCTCTACCTGCATGACCGGGCCCCCTACTGTATCTGCCAAGAAGTGAGGCATGGTAGGCCTGATAGTAGGTCTGCTATATATGTGGGGAGTGTTCTGGATGTTGGTGTACGCCATCTTTCCACTGCCGCTGGAAGATCCCCGCTCTACTAGTGAAGGGGGTGTACTGCTGATACCTGGTTCCGGTTTCACTGACAGTCTACTGATTGCATTGAGGACTTCTTTTTGTCCTTTCGCTAATTCTTGCAATGCAAAGACTAAGTTGCGAAAGTCCATCCGATCCTCCTCATCTCCCGTTCCTTTTCCCCTATCCGCATGAATACCTGTCTGTTCCATGTCTGAATTGGTATCCGCTAGCTGGATATCTTCAAATTCTCCTATGTATCTACTCTTCCTCCTCCTATAAGTTACAAAAGGATCTCCTTCTGTATTCATCTACTTTTCATCTCTTAAGCCCACAGCTGGACAAGAAAACAGCTCTGATACCACTAAAATATCCCAAATCCCGATATTTTCTATTTCTAAACAATTATGCGGATACAACTAGGCTTACAAACTGCCAGGAAAAAATCCCTATTTTATAGGAAAAATTAGGGTTAGGGTTTGTGAGATAGGAGACACACTTACCACTGATAACTGGCTGAACTGCTGCAGATAAAGTTTGCAAGTACTGAGATCTGGATTCGAAGAGGAACTGACCTCTCCCGTCTCCTGTGAATGCTCCAGCAATAAGACGCCCCAGCAGAGAAAAAGGTGACGCCCTCAAGGAAGGAGGGGCCCGATGGATCTGCCGATTTGCAGGGATGATAGCCTTGCTGTGCCGGAGAGATTGACTGGAAAATACTGCAGTTCTGAACCCTCTAAGTATGATAGCGACTTGGTTCTCTGAGGCAGCTGCTCACGCCCCTGGTGGTCTGGAAATGCTGATAACTCCTTCGGATGAGCTCAGATGGAGCTAATAGTCACTGGGTACCGGAGTATGAAGCTGCTGGTGAGAATGATGCCTGAGTTTCGGAAGGAAACTGAGATCTGAAGGCCCAATAGCTGATTAGGGCTTTCTGGTTGAAAACCCCCTCTTACGGCTGCACCGTGCCTCTGCAACAATCTATACCCTGTGCTATATAATTGATGAATGAAATGAAGAACAAGTGGAGAACCAGTATGGCTTATCCAGAATAAGACTAGGACAGATGTTTCACTGCCGAAATCCTGTTAGCTGAAGACTCTGTCTCCAACCCCAATTGCTGTGCTGCACGCTGTGCTGCTATCCAAGTGTTCCCAAAATAATCAATAATCATAAGTGAGGTCTCCTCTTGCTTTACCTTCTATTTATAAAGTTCAACTGCGCAAAACCTAATCGTTGACCTAATTAGGTCACTTTATCTTCTAATTTTCCGTTGACTTGCATGCAAAGAGCATGGTTATGCATGGAGCATGGACGTGCAAAGAGCATGGTCATGCATGAAGGTGGCCTTTGGCCCAGGTGGCCCTTCTTGACCAAGTGAGGATGTCGTAGATCTTCTATGGATGGCATCAGTCCCGATCTGATTCCCTAGTTATCAGTAACCACTCGAACCCACATGAATCACATAGGTTAGCGGTATGGGCCTCAGGGCCTAAAAGGAAGAGGACATTACAGAAACTCAATGGCAACTTCAAAGAATCATACAGAAAGCAAGTTCTTCAACACCCATGTTTGAAATTGCTTGAGGAGAACCAATATTGGGAAGGAAGGATTTGTCATGTCCCAAATTTTTCATTGGGTCACAATGGACTAATCACATTTTCCATATTCATGAGATTTTGTCAAATTGATGCTAAGGGTCAAATAATTGCCAAGGAGGAAAATTACTAGTTTCCTAGGTTGGGGATGGAAGATTTGGGATTTGGAATAAGGGGGACAATAAATGATATTTGAAAATTAGAATGGCATAAATATTTAATAAAAGAGCTAAATAAATAAATACAAGGGAAAATCAAAGTGGAAATTGATCATGAAGACACATGGAGAATGTGGGACCCACACAAGCTAGATTTTATATGCCACACAACATCCTCCTCTTGTCATTTCAAATCCATAAGAATACCAAGGGTCTTGGGATGAGTTGGAAGGTAAATATACTTGGCATGAATCAATTCAGGTTGAATTGGAGTGGAAGAGTAGCTCTCATGGAAGAGGAAGAGGAATTTCGGAGCTAGTGAGACACTCGGACTAGATTCCCTAGCTCTATGACAACAATGATGAAGATGCTATGTCACCTATGATACAAATCAGATATGAACGCTAACACCTGACATATCTAACATGTCAGGTCAAAATAGAGCATCTAAGAGGGTGCTCATGTGAGTTGGGCAAGCTCAATGGGTTCCTACTCAAATTGGGGGAAGATGGAAGGCTAGGAAAGGGTGGACACATGGCAAATGTTGATCCCACACCCAAATTCGAATTGGCTTGAGTTTGTGGATGGATTGGTAACCTTAGAAGGCTGGGGATGTTTATAAATACAGGAATCAACCAAGAGAAGAGTTTTTTTTTCATTTGTGAATTGTGAGAGGTAGTGGATGAATAGTTTTCTTGACCTAACCAATTTTGAGGGTGAAATATTCCCATCCAAGTTGGTGTTTGGAGAGGCCACTCGGGTCTTTATTTCAACCATTTCCAATTTGTATGGCATATTCTTGATCATGGAGGGATTGCGCTTTGGGTGAGCTATTGATCTCTTTGGGGAAGCTTCTAATGCCCCATTATTTTATGTTCTGATGTAAATGCTCTGTATTTCAATTTTAGAAGATTCTCGGGTCGAAATAGTGAAATATTCCATGTAAAAATGTTAATTAATGAAGAAATAGTTCCATTTCCCCACTATCTTGTTATGAACCAATGTAATGTTGATGGATACAAATGGATAAGTAAAATACTGATGGTTTATGGATGAATGGACTATTATTTATGGATTTAAAATTTTATAAGACTCTCAGTTCAAAATACCCAAAATATTTCATGTATAAATGTTAAACAATGAAGAAATAGTGCCATTTCCCCACTACCTTGTTGTGAACTAGTATAATGTTGATAGATTCGAATGGATAAGTAAACTACTGATGGTTTATGGATGAATGGAATGTTCAGTACGTAATAATTTGGAGTTATTTTTTTGAGTTTCATATCATTTGGAGAAGTTTTCCTATCATTCCCCCCAAGGTTGAAACTAGTCTTTTGCATTTGATTTAAGGGAGTTATAACAGAAATTAAAAGTTGAATGGTGATGCATATGAGTTCATATTGATGTCCTTTACATGTCCCCTATTTCCATTGAGATATTCGAGTTGTCTTGAGTGCATTTGGGAATCCATTTTCAGTCATTCATTTTGGGGGAATTAGAACCCCAAATTAGTAGTCAAAACTCCTACCTCGACCAGAATATTAAACAAGTTTGTAGAATTATTTAAAGGGTCATAAATATTTCTTGAACATCATATTCAAACATTAATATCAGTCATATACCTTCTGTGAATATTTGGGAGCATTTGGACCAATTTGGAGACCTAGACATCAAAACTAGTCAAAGGTCGAAATAGGAGAAAAAAGTGAAAAATTGGTCATTATAATAAAAATTGAAAAAGGGAAATTAAAAGCTCAAGTATTTTTAGCTCTTAAACCTCCTCATCCCTCTTTTTTGCCTCTATCACTATGGAAAGAATTTTGTTCATCTTTCAGTCTGCCCAAGGTAAATTGTTTCACTTGGTTGCTCATGCATAAACAAGCTCTCACTGGTGATAATCTGTTAAAGTGTGGGTTCAATGGACCGTTCAAATGCATACTCTGTAATTCATCCACTGAATATTTATATCACATCTTCATAGCCTACATATTTAATCAGACCGTGTGGGAGAGGGTGTTGCAAGGTTTGAAAGTCTCGGTCCCTATTCAAATTGATGCTGTCTCCCTCTTCATCATCTGGAAAGACTGGAATCCCTTCAAAATAAATCAAAATTTAGAGTGGAATAAAATATGGAAATATATGCCAAAATCCTTATGGTGGATGGTCTACATTGCTAGAAATGGCTTGATTTTCAACAATAATTCTTCGAAGCCTACAAACATTGTTGTTAAAGTGAAAGCGTTTATTGTTGAAGCTGCTGGAAAATTGAGTGTTTCCTCTTTACCTCCTGAAGTAAACATGTGGATGGGTTCTTGTTTGACTGGTGTAAGGAGGTTAGAGATTAAAAAACCTGTCCCTCTCCAATTCTGGCGATTGTGAGACAATGCAACAATTTTCTCCTTGTGGTGGAGGAGGAATGAAATTCCCTCTTTATTTTTTGCCGGAGCATCCAAGGGAAACCCTGTGATTACTGGTGCAGGTATACTGATTCTTTCTTCAGACATATGTAGTGAAATATTTTTCAGTTGGGGTCTAGGGAAATTCTCAAACAATCAAGCAGAATGTTACAGTCTTCTTAAGGCATGCCATATTGCAAAAGATATTGGATATAAGACAATATAGATATTCAGATATTTAGAGTTGCTGATCAAACTGTTGAATTTTGAGGATCATTTTAGCAATCCATCCCTGAATAAATCCCTTCAGAGAGTTTGAAATATTCTGAAAGCCTTTGACAGAGCAGTTTCTTATCATATTCTGTGAGAGTTGAATAAACAAGTAGATTATCTAGCAAATAAATCATGTTTGTTCTCCCAAGTAAGCATCAACATTAACGGAGAATCCAACTCATTTCAGCCATTACCTTAATCGATATTCACCTCGGTATGATATGAAAAGAAGTATTTTCAATACCAAGAGTTCTGTAATTGTTTTATTTTTATTTTTTCGAAGTAGCATTTTTGCTCCTTGTGTAATCGGTTGATAAGGCAATAACCTAACCAATCCTGTATTTAAAAAATAAAAATAAAAATTTAGTCGTTTGAGTTAAAAAATAAATAAATATGTTGTAATCAAATACTTTCAATATTGTTCATTACATTACCTACCCGTGGTCAATAGCTATCCCGCAATCAACTTTTTTCCTTCTACAAATGTGCAATAAAATCAATGCATAAAATAGACAAGTACAACTATACTTAAAATGAAGAAATCAACACTTTATAATCAATGAAATGACAATAAGATATCTAAATGACAAATTTGTTATGGTGATAACTTAAAAATATGCATTAGAGAACAATACAAATTTTCATTATATTCCTTTCCATTGCAAAGACTTGCATATATCATGGCAAAAATGGTATGTTGATATAAGCGATTGATAGATATGTGAAAAAAGGCATAACATATATGAAATTCTAAAAAAATGAAATGAAAATACCTAAATGAGTTTCTCTTGGTTTCAAGAATATCTTATTCTCGACTAATCAGGGCCAACCATGTCAAGGTTGAAGTTCATATGGCCCCTTGCCCCCCCCCCCCCCCCCCCCCCCCCCCCCCCCCCCCCCCCCCCCC
>LPNX010912542.1:163498-226219 GCA_001517045.1 Pseudotsuga menziesii
AAACAATAACAACACAAAAAATCTATGCATGAAAGGTAAAGCCAAGTAATAATCTAAGATACAAATTTTCACAGATTCAACTTAAATGAGAACTAATAAATAAGTCATGCATGGTACTTACTGAACAACATCCAACCATGTACCTTCATAATCTTTTCGAACATAACCTATGCCACCATCACCTATAGCTTCATCCTCTTTGCATTTCATCCCTTCAAAATATGCAACACTTGATAAATCTGCATACTCTAATTAATATCTATTACAATTTCTTGGTCCCTTTGGAGGGCATGTCAAAACTACACACCGGTCATTCTCTACCAGACCTTGTACATAAAATACCTGTTTCGCTTGTGATGCAAGAATAAATGGATCATCTTGCAATCTATCCTTACTCAATCATCTCTTCATATTCACCATGGTGAAACCAATTTCATCAACTTTCATTCCATTCTCCTTGTGTACATCTATCCAATCACATTGGAACAATGGATACTACACCAAATAGTAGTCCAATAACATTATTTCTTGAATCACTCCATAATATGTTTTTGTTTGATGTATAGGGTTTTTATCCTTTCAAATTGATCTCATTAATGTTTGTGCATCTATGCACACACCACTATTTTGGGTGGCCTTGACATTTTCTATGCTTTTAACATGAAATATACACCCATTGATTAAGTAGCCATCATACTTAGTTGCATGTTTCCTTGGGCCAAGTGCCAACCATTTAAGGGTATCAAAAATATTTTGTTTTCTTTCCACCTGTAAATTTTCAAATGTCATTAGAAAACTATGCAATTTCAAAATATATTAAAATAATCTCACCTTAATACATCATAATATTCTTGATCAATGAAGTTCAATTAAATCTAATATTAAGAACATATCATTACATGTTTTCTTAACTAATCACTAAATTGTTGGCTGTGGAGCTTTTGTAGTAAGACTTCATCTTTTTGGGCTTGGATGTTAATATTGGCAATTTATGTCAAGTGCATCCTATTTTCAAGTAATGGCAATAAAAAATTTATGAAAATATTGTGATATATTATAATAAAAAATGATTTCGTAAGGATGTGCTTATTACTTACTCTATCCAAGGTTGAATTTCATCTATGTTGTGCAAGACCCATATGTGGGCTTGTAAAAAACTAGTTTTATCTAATTCAATTGAAGTTCCACTAGATAAGGCCTTCCCATATTGTCCAACCTCTCCTTCTTCATCGTCCCAAGCTTCATTTCTACTAGGCATGCTTTCAATATATTCCATACCTTCAACATATCCAACACAAAATTTTATGGATTCCTCCACAGTGTAGTTTTCAGCTATGCAGCCTTCGGGCCTATTCTTATTTTCACATAACTTTTGAAAACTTTCATGTTCCTAGAAAAAACCACACAATTTGTAGTGAAATCAAATGTATGAATAAAGAGTTGCTAGTAATGTATTATTATTATATGCACATAAAATGTTGGAATTTATGTGGATTTTCACTTAATAAAATTTCACCGACCTTTCAAAAGGGTACATCCATCAATATGAAGTTGGTCCACAATAACGTATCTCTTGGACCAAGTGTACAGTCAAATGTAATGTTGATGTATTTGTAACTTTGGAATGTATTCATTTGTATATCTTATGTATTGTACCCCAATGTTCCTATCGGAAAGTATCTATAATTTAAACAAGTCATGTAAATTCATTGAGGTTAATGCTCCATTGTAATTCAGGCAATAGTCCCCACAATTGAGTTAAGGTTAACCCTCCTTGTTGATCGAAGGGAAAAGTACCCACAGTTGTGGGGCACTAGGGTTATATGACTCTCCTAGAGAAGTCGACACTGGTAAGTAATTGTTAAGTGAGGCTGACTTGTTGGAGTGGACATTAAGTGAATGAAAGAATATAAATAGAGAGTGAGCCTCTCTATTTATCACACACACTCACTCACTGGGGCGCATGAGTGAGAAAGGAGAAGCTCTCTCAAGTGAGAGAGAGAGAGAAAAACTATAGGAGATCATCTTTTCTGTCTTTGGGTTTTACTGTTGCCATTGGTGCTCATTCTATCTCTGAGGAAGTTGTGGGGTTTTCTCCTTTATGGTTTCCCTTAGGAAAATCTTTGTCTCTCTTGTCTCTTGTGATTTTTGCTCTGCATGTTATTCTCTCAGATAAGATCCTAGATCATATTGCTTAAATGATAAAAATATAACATGGTATCAGAGCTAACCTGACAAGAATAAATTGTGCAGTTGTAGAAGCTAGGGCTTCTTACTTTTTGGGTCTCTCTCCATAATCCATCAATAAAAGCATTCTAGGTTAACTCTCCATTGAAGGGCGCATCTTTCTATCGAAGCAGAATTTGATTCTGGGCATTTTTAGTTTTTACTGTGGGAAGTTAGGGATTTTTACAGAAGAGGAATTTTTGAGTGAGCCTGGAATAGGATTACTCTCCTCATCAAAATAGAATTTTAGAGACCTGGGTTGATATTTTTGGTTGGGTGAAACTCCAAGAAAGTCAAACCCTAATTTGACCCTGAGCATGAAAAACCCTAAAATACTGAAACTGGTTGTTTTGGTACATTCACTATATCTTGAGATTGAAGAAGGATCAGGAGCCAAAAATTTGATAGGAAGAAGTTAAATTCCTGATGTACCCTGTGTAAAAGTTTTAGACTCATATTCAGTATATTCTAGGAGATATGATTCCTCCAATTTAGGGTTTCATCCTCTCCCAGGATTCATCCCTAAACATGACACCTAGGGATAATTGCTATATCTCAGGCTACAAAGGTCCAAATGAAAATTTACCAAGATGTTATAGAAAGGGCACATAATTTAATTTTTGTGGTAAAAGGGTCAGACCTTGATGATGAAACATGGACACGTGGAAGTCTGTACAAGTTCGCTATGCTGAATAGTCCTGAAATATGTCACCATGGGAAAATGCTCATAAGTCCCAATTGGTGAAACCAATTCTGGTCAAACCTATGGTTTTGGAAATAGGACAGATGAGGTTACCTTAGTAAAAAATTTCAGACATAGAGGAGTAGTAATTTTGAAGATACTATAGAAACAGTATCAGACATTTCTGTAGAAGAAATTGGCAAACTAGGGCTTCCTGTTCAGGGAGCTTCCCTCCACTATTTTTAGAAAAGGAGTACATTGGATAGCTCGCCTTGAAGAGATTGATATTTCTATCCAATAAGATCTGAAAGATTCCAAGTTTTCAAAATTAGGGTTTCTCTAACAAACCCTAGATCATCTAGCTCTGAAACCAGGACGAACACCTCAAATCGGTAAGATCTAATATTTTGTGATTTACATTTGATGTTCTCATTTCTAAATGACTAGTCACTTTAGCTTGATGACAAGCTTGGTGAAACTGACAAATTCCAAGCATGGAAGTATTGGATCTCACTGGTTCTTGAAGAAAATTAATTGGACACCTACATAAGTGGAGAGGTTCCAGTTCCAGAGGGAAATAAGGCTAAAAGTATTACACAAGAAGAACTTGGTCAAGGCCAAGAAGATCATTGCTGATTCAATCACGGATCACCTTATACCACAAGTGTCTTCCCTAAATACACTGAAAGAGATGTTTGATTCCTTGACCAAGCTATTTGGAGGGAAGAACATAAATCATAAGATGAATTTGAGAAAATAGTTGAAGAATGTGAAGATCCAGAATGTAGAGACCATGCAGTCATACTTTACAAGGGTCTCTCAAATCAAAGAACAACTTGAAGTAGTAGAAGAAGAAGTGGAGAATGAAGAAGTTGTGATAACCACCTTGAATGACCTCCCAAGATAATGGGATTCATTCATTTGAGGAATGTGTGCCAAAAGGAAGTGATTACTTTCAGCAGACTCTGGGAAGAGTACACACAAGATGAAGCTCGACTCATAATAAGAGAAGAGAAGATGGGAGCAACTAAAGATCAATCTCTCACCGTCCAAAGAAGATCCCTCAAGCGATGAGGAATACGAAGGACTCAACTCTTGAAGAACCTCTTATCCATCTTATCATTTGGATAAGAAATGAAGAATGAAGAAGATGATGAAGCTGAAGGCTCAAGGAGTCTACACACGAAACAAATAAAGATAAGTATTCAATTGTCATTTCATGATATTATTTTTTTATGCATTTGTTTATATTCAGTTGATGTTTTATGCATGATAGAATGTTTGCATTAATGATAGTATACTACTAATATGCATGTGATTCGTAAGTAGCCCATGGTTCTATACAACTCTCCATTTCTACTTATATATAATGAAAAGTTTTTGCTGACATATTGGATTAGTGTACAATCTCAATGTTGTCCTGGTAGGGATGGAAGGCATCTAGAAAGTTTTCGTAAGACATGGATGAATGTTGTATTGGCTAAAATAGTTGCATTCTTATATCTTAATGTAAAATAATTTTTAATTATGAACATACCTTATGAAATGTTTCTAACCATGCAACTAATGCATTTGACTTGTAGGGAAGATCATGTACAATCACCTACAAGAAAAGAAAGGTGAGACTTGTTCCAAAGAACAAGTGATGATAGTTCAATAAAGAATCCAAGATGAAGAATAATATGACGATACTTTCAAAGAAAGAAGAAATATCAAACACAGTGCAGTTATGCGGCACCATTTAGCGACATCATTGATGCAGAGCCTTCAGCTATGAAGAAGTAGCCAAGAAGAAAGGGAAGGAGAGTACCAGTTCAAGAAGAATGATGTTTAGGATGCGGCATCGAGACCTAAATGGAATTATGTAGTATCTTCCATATGGATCTACAAGATCCAACATGCAGTAGATTCCAACATCGTGGTATACAAGGCAGGATTAATAGCATGAGGCTTCTCACGGAAAGAAGGCATAAACTATGAAGAGACATTTGCATCCAGTGGGAGTTGAGGCACATTACAGGCAGACTCATGTGGGAAAATTAAAGAAGACCTTGTACGAGCTCAGAAGACACCCATGGAATAACACATACATGAGGAGCTTGATGAAGATCTTAACCTTTGCTACAAGGTTGAATATGAAATCCTATAGAGGATGACAAGCTCACAGATGGGTGAGAGAAGAATGTTTTCAAGATAGAGTATCTTGGTATCCAGTGACCCTAGATGGATACATAGAATATTAGTAGTAGAGGAAGCTACTTGTCACTCTATTACAAAATGTTTCAATACATAGAGTACGAAAGACAGAGGGAGTATTATGCTTCGCTTCAGAGGGAGTGACTACAGAAGATCCTAAGGTTCGACATGGTACAACATGATGGACAAGTTACTGATGGCTTTAGGATTTATTGAGAGTAAAGAGGATTCCAACCTTTACTTCAAGGTTGAAGGAGAAATACCAGTGATGCTCCACCTATATGTCGATGACTTGTTCTTGACAGAAAAGAGGAACTCATTAAAGTTGCAAGAAGGAGACTTGCTGCCGAGTTTGAGATGAAGGACTTGGATATGATGGAATACTTTATAGAAATGGAGGTGTGGCAGAGTACAAATGGAATCTCCCTGGGACAAGGGAAGTATGCAGCAGAGATCATGAAGAGGTTCAGGATGATGAACTGCAAGACCATGACCACACCTATGGCATCAAACCTGAAGCTATTGCGTGTTGCTTCATCGGAGTCGATTGATGCCATGATGTATCCTCAGATGATTTGTTCCTTGATGTACCTGTTGAATATACGACTAGATATTTGCTTTGCTGTGAACACATTGAGACATGTTTAGCTGATGGTTGCAAAGAATGCAGTGAGGTACCTGAAGGGTACAATTGAGTATCGGCTCAAGTATGATATGAATCAGAATATTAAACTAGAGGGTTATGTGGATTCATATTGGGCAGGAAGTGCCATTGATAGGAAGAGCACTTCGAGGTGCTACTTCAATATGAGATCAGGTGTGATCTCTTAGTTTGGCAGGAGGGAGTCTTGCATGGCACTGAGTACAGCCGAGGTAAAATATGTTTCCACTTGCTATTTGGGAGGTAGTATGTTTCTTTTGAAAACTACTATTTGATTTGATTGATATGACTTTGATTTTTGTATGATGTAGAGAGGAGCAGTGAAGCTCCAGTTTGTGATCCAGATCAAGATCTCTCAAAAGAGGGAGTTTTAGCATAGCTGGTGAGACAGGTTGTCTGAGCATAAATCCTAGCGAAGCTAGTAGGTTGATCAGACGTAAATGATCATGTAGGTTGTCCTTATATGTAATAGGTTCTCACGAAGCTCGCAGGTTATCCTTGGACTTAATCAGCCATGATGTGATTCTATGCTAGAAATGGCTAGAGTGAAGGTTGAGTCCTTCAAGGAGAAGCTTGGTGTTCTCTAGATCAAGGTTCCCTCCAAAGGGAATTTATGTTTCTATTGGCCTTTCTTACATGGTGGAAGGCTGAGCTTCACATGATTAGATGTAAGTGCAGAGATGCTCTAATGTGATTGTGGGTTGTGTTACCACATGATCAGTGCAGAGATATTCTGATGTGATTGTGGGATGTGTTCCCACATGATCAGGGTATAGCCATTCTGATGTGATTGTGGGATTTTTTCCCACATGATCAGTGTAGAGCCATTCTAATGTGATTGAGGGATGTGTTCTCACATGATCAAATATAAGTGTAGAGCCATTTTGATGTGATTACGGGATGTGTTCCTACATGATCAGATGTAAGTGCAGTGCCTTTATGACAATATGAGGTCGGATGTAAGTGCAATGCCTTTCTGACAAGATGAGGTCGAATGTAAGTGCAGAGCCTTTTAGACAAGATGAGGTCGGATGTAAGTGCAGTGCCTTTTTGACAAGATGAGGTCAGATGTAACTGCAGAGCCTTTCTAACAAGATGAGGTTGGATGTTGTTGAAATATTGTAACTTCAAAGAATATTCTATATGTATCTTTTTGTGGTCCCCGATGGTCCTACCGGGAGAACCACTTGTATTACATTGTACCCCGATGCTCCTAATCGGAATAACTAATAAGAGTTATGAGGTAGTCCCCTCTAATTGTAAAGGTGGGTCATTAGCACCCTAGTGTGGTTACTTGAGCCTACATGTGTAACTCGAGCCTACATGATTTAACTCGAGCCTACATGTCAAATGAGTTAACTTAAGTGAACAGATGAATATAAATAGAGGTGTAGTGCTCCTCATTTGAGGCACACACTCTCACTTGTATAGCGCACTAGTGGAGAAGAGAAGTAGTTGGAGAAGGAGGAGGATCATGCTTTGATCTCCTTGCTGGTTTTATCTTTTATCTTTTTGGGGCATCTATATTGAGGAATATTTTGCTGGGTTTTTCCCTTTAGGGTTTTCCCAGGATAAATATTTGTGTTCCTTTTGTATGGTTGTGCTTGTCTATCTTTCAGTGATCCTGTTTATATGCTTTTGTTATGAAAATGAAATGAAATACTAATGTCTTAGCTAAGCATATAAAAATTTAACATGGTATCAGAGCTAACTTGAGAAGAAGACATTGTGCAGCTTCAGAAGCTAGGGCTTCTTACTTTTTGGGTCTCTCTCCACAATCCATCAGCAAAAGTATGCTAGGATGTCTCTCCATTGAAGGTCGCATCTTTCTGTCGAAGAGGAATTCGATTCCAAGCATTTGCAGTTTTCGATGTGGAAATTAGGGCTTTCTACAGAAGAGAAATTTTTAAGTGAGATCAGCATAGGATTTTTCTCCTCATAAAAACCAAAGTTTAGAGACCTGGATCAAGAAATTTGTTTGGGTGAAACTTTGGGAAAGTCAAACCCTATTTTGACCCTGAGCTAGAAAAAAAAAACCTTAAATACTAAAACTACTACGTTTTGGTACATTCGCTATATTCTGAGATTGGCAAAGGATCAGGAGTTGAAATTTCAGGGGCCGAAGAAAAAATCCTGATGAACACTGTGTCCAAAATTAATCCTCATATTCGTTGTATTCCAGGAGATATGTTCTCTCCAAGTTAGGATTCCAGCCTCTTCCAGAATTCATCCCTAAACAGGACACTTGGGGAGAATTGAAATATCTTGGGCTATAGAGGTCCAAATGGAATTCCTGAAGATGTTCCAAAAATTTCACAGACTTTAATTTCTGTGGTCCAAATATCAGACTCAGAAGATGAACCAGTGACATGTGGCATTCTATAGAACTTCGCTGTTCTGAACAGTCCTGTAACAGGTCACCTTGGGAAAAGGATCATAAATACCAAATGGTGAAACAAATTCTAATGAAACCTATGGTGTTGGATCAGGGACATGATATTTTACCTCTGTAAACAATTTTAGACATAGAGGAGCAGTAATTTCAGAGATATCATAGAAACAGTAACAGGAATTTTTGCTGAAGAAATTGGAAAATTAGGGCTTCCTGTTCTGGGAGCTTCCCTCCACTGTTTTCAGAAATAGGGTACATTGGACAGCTACATTTGAAGAGATATATCTGTCTAGACAATCATATCTGAAAGATTCCAAGTTTTTGAAATTAGGGTTTCTGTGACAAACCCTAGATCAGCCAGCTCCGGAACCAGGACGGACACCTCAAATCGGCAAGATCTAATCCTTTGCTATGTTCATTTGAGGTTCTCATTTCAAAGTGATCTATGACATCAGCTTGATGATAATCTTGGTGAAGTTGAAAACTTCCAATCCTAGAAGTATACGATCTCTTTGAAGAAAATGGATTGGACACCTACATGAGCATAGAGGTTTCAGTTTCATAGGGAGATGAGGCTAGAAGCCTTTCTCAAGAAGAACTTGGTTAAACCCCAGAAGATCATTGATGATTCAGTTACGAATCAACTTGTACTACAAGTGTCTTCCCTAAAGACATCGATGAGGTTTGATTCCTTGACCAAGCTATTTGAAGGGAAGAACATAGATCAGAATATGACCTTAAAAAACCAGCTGAAGAATGTGAAGATCCAGAATGCAGAGACCATGCAGTCATAAGGATCTCTCAAATCAAAGAACAACTTCAAGCAGGGAAAGAAGAAGTGAAGAATGCAGAAGTGGTGATGGCCACCTTGAATGGCCTCCCAGGATCATAGAATTCATTCATTTTAAGAAATGTGTTCCAGAAGGAAGTGATTACTTTCAGCAGACTTTGGGAAGAAGAAGAAGCTCGTCTCTGAAGATCAAGCTCTCATCTTCCTAAGAAGATCCTTCAATCAATGAGGAATATGAAGATCTCAACTCTTGAAGAACTTCTTATCCACCTCAGCATTTGGATAATAAATGATGCTGAAGAAGACGATGAAGCTGAAGACTCAAGAAGGAGTATACCCATGAAACAAATAAATATAAGTATTCAATTGTCATTTCATGATATTGTTTTGTTATACATTTGATTATATTCAGTTGATGCATTTTTTTTGCATTAATGACTGTATACTGCTAATATGCATGTGATGGGTAAGTATCTCATGGTGCTATACAACTCTCCATTGCTACTTATCAAACCTCTTTGCTGACATATTGGATTAGTGCACAATCTCAATAATGTCATGGTGGAAATGGAAGGAATCTAGGAATTTTATGTGAGATATGGATGAATGTTGTATTGACTAAACAATTGCATGATGCATAAGAATTTGTCGTTATGCATTTGTTTTATGAAATATTTCTAACCATGCAATTGGTGCATTTGAATTGTAGGAAAGGTCATGAACAACCTCCTACAAGAAAAGAAGGATGAGACTTGTTCCGAAGAACAAGTGATGACAATTCAAGATCCACTCCAATAAACATGAATCTGAAGCTCCCAGGGTCAGAGACACCATGACGAAAGAAAGAGATTCAGAGAGTGGTAGATCCACCTTGAAGGATGAAGACCACCATGGGTACAAGAGATAACTCAAGATGAAGAAAAGAATGCTATGAAAGAAGCTATGATCAAAGAATAACAGTTGATCATGGGGAATGATGTATACAATATGATGGAACAAGTGTACAAAGAAATGTTCGTGATTCTCCCCGGAAAGAATAGACTATGACATAACATACTCTATTGACCAGTATATATCAAGCATAGAACCACCTTTACAGAATGAAGAGGGAAGATGATACTCCACTTCAGGAGGAGTGACTACAGAAAATTATATCTGAGTTCGACATGGTACGACATGATGGATAGCCTTGTGATGGATCAAGACTTTACCAAGAGTGAAGTGGGTTCCAACCTTCAAGGTTGATTGCAGAAGACTAGGATATGTTGATGACCTGAGAAGACAAACTCATAGAAGATGTTGTGATACTAGAATGATGTTTGGGATATAGTACTCAAACAAGAAAGCAAGAATGTGGTATCTTCCAAATGGATTTACAATATAGGATAGGTTGCTAATAGAAGTAAGGTAAGAGTTGTGACTAGAGGTTTCTATCAGAAAGACGGAATTAATTTTGAATAGACACTTACTCCAGGAAGCAAGGTACACTTCCTTCAAAACTATCACGGTAGTTTCTTCCATGATGAAGTAAAGACAAGCCTTCCTTAATGGTATGATTGAGGAAGAGTTTTTATCGAATAGTCAAGAGGATTTGAAGTTTAAGATAGATGGAATCAAGTATGCAAGTTGAAGAAGGCCCTCTATGGCCTGAAGTAATCTCCCAAAGCTTGGTATGGAAGAATAGATAGTTTCCTGATGAGCATGGGCTTTGCCAAGAGTAAAGTCGATCCTAGCCTTTCCTACAAGGTTGTAGAAGATGTACCTGTCATTCTATTACTATATGTGGATGACTTATTCTTGACAGGGAATGAGAAATAGATCATGGAAAGCAAGAAGAAACTAGCAGAAGAATTTGAGATGAAAGACCTTGGGTTAATGCATTATTTTCTAGGTCTAGAAGTATGGAAAAGTTCAGAAGGAATATTTCTCAACCAGGGAAAGTATGTGTTAGAGATATTGAAGAGATTCAATATGTTGGAATGCAAAGTCATGGCCACACCCATGGAATCCAACCTGAAGCTGTTAGCTGATGACTCATTAGAGTTAGTGGATGTGACTCACTATAGCAGATCATTGAGTCATTGATGTACTTAAAAAATACTAGACCAGACATTTGTTTTGCTGTGAACACCTTAAGTCAATATCTTGTTCAACCAAGACGGGTTCACCTAGTAGCTGCAAAACATGCGATGAGATATCTGAAAGGGACTATAGACTTTGGTCTATACTATGATGGTAGCCATGAGTATAGATTGTATGGATACACATATGCAGATTGGGCTAGAAGTATCTCAGACAGGAAAATCACATCAGGTAGATGCTTTTGTTTGAGTTCTGCTATGAGTTCATGGTTTAGCAGGAAACAATCCAGTGTTTCTCTTAGCATGGTTGAAGAAGAATACATAGCAGATTGCTCTACTAAGTTGTGAAGCCATATGGCTTTAGAAGCTGATATCAGGTCTCTTTGACCTGAAGATGGACACTACAATGATTCTATGTGATAAACATAGTTGTGATGACAAATAACCCTATGTTCCGACGTAACACGTAGAAATCCAATATTTCTACATACAAGATAAGATGAAGATGATGATACTATGGATGTAGATGGTGGTGATTCAGTATTTCTATATTGAATATAGAGATGATGATGTTTCAGTATTCCCATACTGAAGATATAGATAATGATGATTTCAGTATTCCCATACTGAAGATATAGATGATATTTCAGTATTCACATACTGGAGATACAGATGGTGATAGTTCAGTATTCACATACTGAAGATGTAAATGATGATGGTTTGGATGATGATGTACTAACGAAGCCTCTGCCTCGAGTAGAGTTCGAACACTTTTGAGACAAGCTTGGTGTGGTTCAAAAATATCTTCTCTAAAAGGGGGAGTAGTGATGTTGCAGTGGGATTGTATCATCCCTGGGTACTTTCCCTAAAGTGATCCGGAGACATCGGTCTTCGAGAATGAAGAGGGATTGTATCATCCCGGGACATCTATCCACAATAGATCCAGTGACCTTGGTGGGATTGTATCATCCCTGGGAACTTGGCCTAAAGTTATCCGGAGACCTCGGTCTTCAAGAATGAAGAGGGATTGTATCATCCCGGGACATCTGTCCATAATAGATTCGGTGACCTCGGTCCTCGAGAATGTGGCAGGATTGCATCATCCTTGGATGTAAGTCCTAAAGTGATAGGGAGTGATTATCCCGTAATTGTATCTGGTGACTTCGATCGTCGAGAATGTGGTAGGATTGCATCATCCTTGGACTCAAGTCCTAAAGTGATAGGGAGTGATTATCCCATAATTGTATCCGATGACTTCAGTCGCCGAGAATGTGGTAGGATTGCATCATCCTTGGACTCAAGTCCTAAATTGATAGGGAGTGATTATCTCGTAATTGTATCCGGTGACTTCGGTCATCGAGAATGTGGTAGGATTGCATCATCCTTGGACTCAAGTCCTAAAGTGATAGGGAGTGATTATCGTTTAATTGTATCCAGTGACTTCGATCGTCGAGAATGTGGTAGGATTGCATCGTCCTTGGACTTAGTCCTAAATTGATAGGGGCTAATTCTCCCGTAATCAATCCGGTAACTTAGGTTGTCGAGAATGTGGTGGGATTGCATCATCCCTGAACTTTAAGTCCAAAAGTGATCCAAAGACTTTTTGTCTTTGAGTTGTGGATTGCAGGTTGTTGCCGATGATGAATGATGCTGTACTAATCGAAGGATCAGAGTATGATGATGTACTGATCGAAAGATCAGAGTATGATGATGACGTACTGATCGAAAGATCAGAGTATGATGATGATGATATACTGATCAAAAGATCAGAGTATGATGATGATGACGTCCTGATCTAAAGATCAGAGTATGATGATGACACACTATGATGATGATGTTTCTGATCAAAATATCAAAGTATGTTGATGATGTTTCTGATCGAAAGATCAGAGTATGATGATGATGTTTCTATGTTGATGATGTTTCTGATCAAAAGATCAGAGTATGATGATGATGTTTCTGATCGAAAAAAAAATCAGAATGTGATGATGATTATGATCGACAGATCAAAATATGATGATGATGATGTTGCTGCTGATCGAAAGGGAAAAGTGTTGATGATGATATTGCTGATCGAGAGGTCAAAGTACTGAAGATGTTGCTGCTGATTGAAAGGTCCAAATGCTGAATATGTTTTTGCTGATCGAAAAGTGAAAGTGCTGAAGATGTTGTTGATCGAAAGGTCAAAATGCTGAAGATGTTGTTGCTGATCGAACAATCAAAGTGCTGAAGATGTTGCTGATCGAAAGGTCCAAGTGCTGAAGATGTCGTAGCTAATTGAAAGATCAAAATGTTGAAGATGTTGCTAATCAAATACTGAAGATGCTGCTGATGATGAAGACTGAAGATTGAAGATGAAGACTACATGATGTTGAAAAGCTTCCAATGATTTATAGATGTGTTACCCTACTGATGTTGATGATGTCCCCTATCTCTACTCTTGTTGTTGTTGATGTTGCTGTAGAATACCCTTCTCGTTAAGGGGGAGTGTTGAAATATTGTAACTTCGAAGAATATTCTATATGTATCTTTTTGTGGTCCCCGATGGTCCTACCGGGAGAACCACTTGTATTACATTGTACCCCGATGCTCCTAATCGGAAGAACTAATAAGAGTCATGAGGTAGTCCCCTCTAATTGTAAAGGTGGGTCATTAGCACCCCAGTGTGGTTGCTTGAGCCTACATGATTTAACTCGAGCCTACATGTCAAATTAGTTAACTTAAGTGAACGGATGAATATAAATAGAGGTGTAGTGCTCCTCATTTGAGGCACACACTCTCACTTGTATAGTGCACTAGTGGAGAAGAGAAGTAGCTGTAGAAGGAGGAGGATCAGGCTTTGATCTCCTTGCTGGTTTTATCTTTTATCTTTTTGGGGCATCTATATTGAGGAAGCTTTTGCTGGGTTTTTCCCTTTAGGGTTTTCCCAGGATAAATCTTTGTGTTCCTTTTGTATGGTTGTGCTTGTCTATCTTTCAGTGATCCTGTTTATATGCTTTTGTTATGAAAATGAAATGAAATACTAATGTCTTAGCTAAGCATATAAAAATTTAACAGATGTAAGTGCAGTGCCTTTCTGAAAAGACGAGGTCGGATGTAAGTGCAGAGCCTTTCTGACAAGATGAGGTCGGATGTGAGTGATGGGCCTTTTTGACATGGGTTTTGGATGTGTTCCTCCCATGGTCATATGTGATTTTTGGGCATGCCTTTATGACATGGTTCTTGGATGTGTTCCTCCCATGGTCAGATGTAAGTGCTGGGTGGGCCTTTCTGACATGGTTCATTCCATGGTCAGATATAAGTGCTGAAGATGATGAAGACCTACATGAAGGCTAGGCCTACAACTAGCATGAAAAAGGGTTGGCTCTATAGAAATTATTGTGATGAGTAGAATTGAGATAGCACCAGTGATGATGACCCAATGATGATCCATATCAAGTAATTATCCATAATTGATGATGATCCAGTGATGATCTAGATCAAGTGATGATCCAGACTTGATGATGATCTAGTGATGATACAGATCAAGTGATGATCTAGACTTGATGATGATCCAGTGATGCTCCAAATCAAGTGATGATCTAGACTTAATGATGATCCAATGATGATCCAGATCAAGTGATGATCCAGACTTGATGATGATCTAGTGATGCTCTAGATCAAGTGATGATCCAAACTTGATGATGATCCGATGATGCTCCAGATAAAGTAGTGATCCAAAATTGATGATGATCCAGTGATGAAGATGACTTGAAGATGAAGATGACTTGATGATGATCCAAATGATATAGAGTAGAAGACTTATGCTGATAAATTGTGTCGAGAGAATACCTTCCTAGTTAAGAGGGAGGGTTGATGTATTTGAAACTTTAGAATGTATTCATTTGTATATCTTATGTATTGTACCCAAATTTTCCTATCGGGAAGTATCTGTAATGTAAACAAGTCATGTAAAGTCATTGAGGTTAACCCTCCATTGTAAGTCAGGGCAATAGTCCTGACAATTGAGTTAAGGTTAAACCTCCTTGTTGATCGAAGGGAAAAGTCCCCATAGTTGTGGGGCACTAGGGTTATTTGAATATCCTAGAGAAGTCAGCCCTGGTAAGTAATTGTTAAGTGAGGTCAACTTGTTGGAGTGGAAATTAAGTGAACGAAAGAATATAAATAGAGAGTGAGCCTCTCTATTTATCACACACACTCACTCACTAGGGCGCATGAGTGAGAGAGGAGAAGCTCTCTCAAGTGAGAGAGAGAGAACAACTGTTGGAGATCATCTTTTCTGTCTTTGGGTTTTACTACTACCATTGGTGCTCATTCTATCTCTGAGGAAGTTGCGAGGTTTTCTCCTTTATGGTTTCCTCGAGGAAAATCTTTGTGTCTCTTGTCTCTTGTGATTTTTGATGTGCATGTTATTCTCTCAGATAAGATCCTAGATCATATTGCTTAAATGATAAAAATCTAACATGTATCATTATATCAAAGAATGAAGGGGGGAAATATTTTTTGAGTAAGCACAAAGTTTCCACAACATCATCTTGTAAGTTATCAATATTTGTTGGATCAACCATTTTTGCACAAATTCTCCTATAAGTAAAGCAAAGCCTACAAATAGTGTTTCGAACTACTTTCGGTAGCACATGGCACAATGCTACTGGAAGGATTTGTTGCATGAGAACATGTAAATCATGTTATTTCATACTATGAAGCTTGAGATATTTCATAGATACATGATTTCTAGGGTTTGAACTATATCCATTTGGAACTTTTAACATGAACAAAACACCACAAAGATTCTCTTTCTCTTTTTTTGAAAGAGTGTGTGGTGCAAGTGGAAGAAATATTTTTTTTCCTTTTTGTTGTGGCCACAGTGAACTCCTTATACCCAACTGTTGTAAGTCATCATGAGAATTTTTCCCATCCTTTGATTTATCTTTTATATACAGAAGGGTTCCAAAAATACTTTCACATACATTTTTTTCTATGTGCATTAAATCTAAAATGTGACGCACTAGGATTTTCTGCATCCAACCATATAAAAAATCAATGAATTATAACATCAAAGAAAAACTAAACAATATATTCCAATTAAACACAATGAAATCCTTCAAGCATCGTACATTTTAGGCCTTAAGTTAATGTGCGCACATACCTCCCAATATGGTAAATTGAATAGAATTGACCTTTTCTTCCACACGTCAGTCTTCGAATTTTTACCTTTTTTTAAATTTCTCTTTCTTTTTGTACTTTTAGTATTTCCCCATTTCTCTTCCCTTCCTTCTATTTCTGTAAAAATATCTAACACTTGTACAATTGAAGGTGCAATGAGATGCTCAGAATTCCCATTAAATGGTCCTTTTGTGAATGATACTTATGATTTATTGGATGATATCTCCTATGTCCCATGCACACACACTTCCTACTACATTTGAGATACATTGAATCGGTGTTCCTTCCACATATAGGGATTGTCCAAAACCTGTTAGCCATGCAACCAGCCATATTTCCATAAGCAGGAAAGTCATGGATTACCCATATCAATATAGCCTTCATATTAAAGAATGACCTTGAATGAGCATCGTATGTCCTTTCCCCTTCATCCCATGTTAGTCTTAGTTCATATACCAATGGTTCCCAATAAACATCTATGTCATTTCCTGGTTGCTTGGGACCACGTATTAACAATGAAAACAAACAAAAGCTCCTTTTCATGCATAACCATGGCGGAAGGTTACATGTGACTAATACTACTGGCCATACACTGTGACTACTACTCAAGTTTCCAAAAGGATTAAATCCATCCATTGCCATTTCAAGTCGTACATTGCGAGGATCGTTGGAAAAATCAAGCCATTTAGAATCTGTATTTTCCATGCCAGGCTATCAACTGGGTGGCGCATTATTCCATCCTTACTTGCATTCTCATGATGTCACCTCATTTTTTGTGAAATATGTGTAGAGATGTAACAAAAACATAAAGAATCATATATAAATTTCAATACTTAGTAGATTAAAGAAGACGATTTTTTAGTAGGTTGGCAGTACATGAAGGTGTATGATATAATGGAATTATAAGAGTTCAAAATCATACATGTACATTCTCTTCAAACTCGGAACTATAGGGAAATACGTCATCACTTTGGTTGGGACACTTGTTTGCACCTTTTTAGAACAAGCATCAATCTTCCATCTTGATTTGCCACATGTTGGGCATTCATAGATTTTTTCATATTTTCCCCAATATAAAATGCAATCATTGTGGCATGCATGTATCATTTCATAGTCCAAACCTAATGATTTAATCAAACGTTTTGTAACATATGTAGATTCTGGAAGTGTATTTCCTATTGGAAGCATTTCTCTTTGCAACTTCAACAAATGGGTGAAACTTACATCAGATCATCCATTTCTCACTTTAAGGTTGTACAATTTCACAGTGGCCTATATCTTAGTGAAACTAGTGCAACTTGGGTACAATGGTGCCTTGGCATCTTCAATTAAATTTAGATATTGATTTCTATCATTTTTTTGTTCCATTGATTCTACTTGGCCATTTTTACAATTCACATATGGATTTTCATTATAATATTGATAAGCATCATTCACTATTCAACCATATGATCATCAACAATGGTTTCCTCGTTATGATCATCATTCTCAAGAACTTCAGTATCATTTGTAAGAAATGTTGCAAACTCATCATTATGATTATCATATTGATGTCCGACTATGTGTTCATCACCATGTGTAATTTCTCAAGGAAAATCATGCATCTTTGTTGTGTGGGATTTATTTCTCTTGTCAAATATATAGTCCTGAGTAGGAACTCTCTCTTCATGGAAAAACAAAGTTTTATATGAACTTAATATACCATGAATCATCAAGTGGTCTTGTACTTGCTCAAACGTCAATACTGCAACATTGCAACAGTTTTTACAAGGGAATCTTATGGTGTTATTATCCTTTGAATTCCTTTTTGCAATCTCTATGAATTCTTCAACCTCGACTTGATATTCCTTTGACATCCCACATAGAACCAATTTGCACCTCACATAAGAAAAAACCACTACAAATTACAATGAAGACATATGTTATAAAATATCATATTGAAGAATCAAATATAAAAAGTATACCTTGTTTTCAAATCTGTCCAATCCCCTTTTTTAGCCATTTGAAAATAAAACCAACACAATTTCTTGAATTGGCTCCTCAAGAGTTGGCCTCTCAACTTCCTTCCAATATAGAGTTAGGAATATTCATGTAGTACACCCATATGCTTTCCAAAATAGCCTTTACCAGCACATGACAACCATATATTACACCATACAAGATTCCACCTTATAATAACCAAATCCTAACATCAATTACATAATATTTTGGTCTTGTAATAAGCCAAGATATTTAAGTTTTTAGCCCATTAATATAACTTTGAAGATAATTTTTTTTTGTGAAATATGGTGGACACCTCCCCATTGGATATCGCGCTCAAAGATTGGAGGTACAAAGGTCACGTTTATGGAGCAGGATGGTTTATAAGGCTAATCAACTTGACATTAATAGTCTGTTAATACTCCCACCACCTTGCAAATCCAACGTCCACCAAGCATGAGTTAGTTGGATACAACTGCAACCTCTAAAAGTGTCGATCGTCACCACCAGGTACTCGTTCATTGTTTATCAACCCTTTTGTGTTCTATAATTCATCCAATTGACAATTTCACCATGGCCTCATCTATAAAAATCCTGGACCCTCCTGAGGAGATCATCTGCGATTAACTTTATGATGCTTATGATCCTCGTTTGTAGTTGTCCAGTGTCAGTGATGCCCATAATGCTTTGTTTTCACCTTCCGAAAACCAGTAGGAAGTGTTGGTAAATTTAAAGTCATCCTTAATAGGGTTCACATTAGAACAATTGCCCCATTTCCCAGATATTGTCCAAAGGGTAGCCTCCAATTATTCTGCGACTGGTAAGGGCATATGAGATGATACCCACTCCCATTTCATTTGCACAATTACACCAAAAGATATTATGGATGCCCTAGGTCTCTCTGAAGCCCAATGTCAGGCCCTGATCCCCTTTACCAAATCAAAGGTTATACAGGTGTTTGAGAAAGAGGACGTAGAATTCAAGAATAAATTTTTCGAGAACATTTTGAAGACCCCAGTTCCCTCAGATACCCTTATCACCTTACTCTCCTCTAAAGTGTTCATAAATATTGTCGCATCATCCATCTCCCTCTTGATTCAAATCCTAGGTCTTGATAGCAATATCATGGTCTTGAAGTAATGTTAGGAATTCTCCTTCACTTGAGTCAATCTGAAGCAGGAATTAAGTTCGATGAGTTCTTGGATAGATAAATCAATTCTCAGCTTGAGAAGTTTGATTTGGATAAGTACTTTAGATACCAGGTGTATCTAATTACCATCATAGTCATTTCCAACTGGCGGACCCTTGAGGACATGGATCCAGAGGTGTTCAAAGACTGGCGACCGTCTCTCTAGAATATCCAGGACTGGTCTTACACCCTGTTCATTGAAATAATTGCCCTCAGCATCTCCAAACCATTCAACCCTAAAGAGAAGAGGATATCAGGAGACATGAAGGCTTCCTTGCAGCAAGAGGGTATTGGAGATTGGTTCATGATGCAAAAGTATTTAGTTATCAAGGTATATGGTTTTTCGGCTACCCCTTTCATGCTACCAGTTTACCTAACTCCCTTAGTATTCACACTAGAATTGATCAGGAAGAGGATTTCTACTGACGAGGAGCATTTTACTGCTCACAAGAAGGACTCTTGGATAAAATACCCTATTAATTTCAGGCCCTTCGTTGTGAAGAAGCGAACAACATTACCAATGGTGGAGAAAGTTTTGAAGGCCATGAAATTTCAGGTGACTCATGCATAGAATTACGATCCTAAGGGGATAATTTCCTAGAGGAGGGTCCAAGTGCAGAGGTCAGTCTTTATTCACTCCATGATCGTCGACTTGTCCCAGGAGGAAAATTCTCTTTCCTATGATTTTGATTGGACTCCTGCAAAGAATATTCAGGCTCCCAAAGAAGTGTAAGGTCCAGTACCAAATACTCCCTTTCCCCTAAACAATGATGGTAGTAGCAAAAGGTATTGGTCAGAGGTGCAGGATATGGAATATGATCAACAAAACCCCAGCAAGAAGCCTAGGATAGATGTAGAGGAGGGTGTAATCAAACTGGAGCAAGAGTTTAATTTTGAATTTGATTCCCTTGAGACAGTGATAGAGGAGGAGCTTGTTTTAGTAAACCCTGCTGGGGGAAAGGTTGCAAATCAGATGGTGATCATGTAGCCACTAGTGGTTGTAAAGACAACCACTACACACTCAAATAGAAATCCCCTAGGAAGCACACAATCAATGAAGAAAGGGGGTGAGGAGTCTCTACTCAATTATCAGAAGTATTCTTTTGCTTCTGCTGTTGAAGGGAAATTTAAGACTGAAAATAAAATGTTGACCACCTATGGGAAACTCAAAGAGAAATCCAAGGCTAAGACTCAGAAGCAGTCCAAGGATCTAAGAAAGCTATAAGGAATCAAATTCTCTTTCACTACTGCCAAGAATATTACAAAAAACTCCTTGAACCTAGCCATCGCTAATGAGGAAGGAGTTTTAGAGGTCAAGTTCAAGATGGATAGGTTCTCAATCCCAGATAACATTGTGTTCCATAAGGGAGTTAGTGATATCATCTATGCTGATATGCCTAAGGAAGAATTATCCCATCTCAGGTCCCAACAAAGGATATTTAAACTAGAGACCCAATTAAAGCAGGAAAAGGAAACAAACAAGGCCTGGAACCTGCAAGTGAAACTCCTGAATGACTAAGTGGTAGACCTAATAGTACAGAACTCTTTACAGCATCCCCTTGCATTTGAGCAACCATTAACAACAAAGAAACCTATTTTACCAGCTAATCCACTGACCAAGATACAATCTTACAAAAATAAAAGCAAGACACCTATGAAAGACATCCAACTACCTCCTTAGACCGTGCAGTTACAAGGGGAGATTGAGACATTACAACATGCAGTTTTGGATTTGAAATGCCTCCTTGTTGTGTTGGAGGCTGACAAGCACACATGGGAAGAAGAGAATCAAAATATATAGAAGTGAATTGATGAATGAAATGACTATAGAACCCCTGAGGATAGATCACCCACTACTCCGACGATCAAAGATATGTCTGAAATGTCCCTGAAGGATTGAGAAATAACTCAATTGAAGGAGGCCAATCAAGAGCTCAAGGATAGGATCACTGCTAAAGAAAGTGAAGAATCTACTAAAGAGATTAGGACACTCAAAGAGAAGGTAGCTAGGTTTGAGGAAAGGTTCATAGGCCAAATTCCCCTTCAAGGGGCTAAACATTTTCTCTAGGATGTAGTGATAAAGGAGATGCCCTCATTAGAAAAGCATTTGGTCATGGTGGATGGGAATAAATAGGTTGCTATGGTAGCAAGTAGAAGATGTAAATACCCACAGGAAAGTATAGCACAAAGGCCTAGGGAGGAGTCCTAGAAGGTGATTCCTGTTCTGAAATTAGTCTCTGGGGAATAACTAATTTCCCTGGGGATTATTGACAGGATATTAGTTCTAGTGGCAGAAAGGAGGATGAATAGAAAGCACAACATGTTTGCAGAATTCACTTACTAGGATTAAAATTATTCAGCAAGGGGTAGAAAAGTTCAACAAATTGTTCTAGCCCTTGTTTCAGAAAGGGTTGCCCGAGTTTTGGGGTTTAGAGGGGAAGATGATACCTCAGAGAAAACATGTTGAACTGCTAAACCAAGTAAGACTAAACCATGCAAAGTTTGGGGGTATGAATGGTGGGCTAAAGGGAGAGGTAATCATCGATAAGCTTAGCGAGGAATTTGAGCTGCTGGCTCAATTCAAGACTATCAAATCAGATCTCCCTGCTATTGGCCATAGCCCCCTGATTGACCTGGATGTTATCCTAAAGGAGATATTTTAGATGGCCACCCCTATAGATCAGCAATGGATATACATAGACTAAGAAATCATCATCTTGGAAGGCCCTCTAGCAGCAGAGTCAGCCGTAGTTTGTTAAAAATATGCTTGGAGTTGTTGTTTTCATCAAGCAAGCTAGAAATCCCCAGATGTCGATATTTCCTTTTTTGATTGGTTACATGCAGCACAATGTTCCTCCCTGAAATGTTTTGTGGGAACGACACATCTGCCACGTCACAGTTTGTTAGGATTTAGGATGTACTTTCGGGTTTGATTCCAGCAATGTAACTAATTTTGATGCCCTATTTTGAGATACGTCTTGGGGGTAAATTGCACTATAAATGTAACCTCTACGGAGGAGGAAGAGTTTGACTTTCATTTTTGTAGCCTCTGCTCTTAGATACTAGCTCTGTAAAATTTCTTGGAAGTGTTAATGAAAAGTGCTTTTTTTTTTGTTTCTGAGATTCAACACAGTTTTCATATTTAGTTTGTGTTTCCTATTTGCGTCATTTTCATATGTGTAAATTTTGCTAATGATTTCTAGAGAAAACCATGACCTATATTGATCCTGCTAAGGACTGTTATGACATGTATTAAGCCATTTAGGACTGTCACAACTGGATGAAAGTGCGTTGAGGACTGTTAAGGGTCCCAAGCTTGTGTATGAAGGTAACATGACTTACTATGGGTTACTAAGGGTGTCATGAGGGTGTGTAAATGTGTTGGTGGCTTAATTGTGTAATGATTGACTAGGTCGTGATATGTTAGTATGGATGAAAGTCCATGTGAGGTCTAATACATGGGTTGCTACCCTTTATTGGACTAGTTATGCAACTAATGAAACCCTTGTGTTGATGCCTCTCACCCATGTGCTGGCTACCAAGCTGGGAGAAAAGCTCACAGAGGTTAGAAAGAATGGAACATACTCCTATTTGAGGCCTGATGGAAAAACAAAAGTAATCATTGAGTACAAAAATGAAAGTGGTGCATGGTTCCTCTGCGCATTCACATAGTTCTGATATCCACTCAAACTGATGAGACAATGACCAATGAACAAGATTTATCTAAAGGAAGTGAGAGGGTTTGATTTTTATACAAGGGGATATGCTTTGAATAGTAAACTGTAATGACCCCCATTAGATCTTGCTGATTTTTTTTTCTTATTTGCTTATGTAATTTGGTTAAGGGATTTCATAAAAACACTTGTCAAAAATACCATGGAGCTGTGCCAAATAGTCTTAGTTGGTTTTTGTATTCAATGTACTACTGATATGTTGATGCATGAGCATAGGATCAAGAGGGCGAAGTCATTCATGACTTCACAAGGTCAAGGGAAATCTTAAGAGACCTAGGGTCTCGTACATTTGTAATTTTCTTTATTTTGTAAAAGCTGAATAAAATGGATAAGGAATCTAGATCCTTATCCACATGTAATAGTTAGGATTGAGTTAGTTGTGAGTCATAGGGTTAGAAAATATCAATAAGGATTGTACTCCTTTGTTATAGGATCTGGAAACAAAATCCTCTTGTATTTAAATCAGTTCAAGTTATTTTCTTAGCAACTTAGTTAGCTTACAGAGCTTGTTGGATTGCAGAAGCTTAGGTTAGCTCACATATATTAGGATAGCTCATAGAGGTTTGAGGATAGCTCAAAGAATATTTGATTAGCTCATAGATATTGAGAGGGAGAGAAATTCCACATAGCATGAATGGAGGGATGAGAGGTGCACATAGGAGTGAGCGAGGAGTGAACAAGTAGAATTCTCTGTGTGTATTTGAATTTTTGGTGAATTGAATAAAGAACATAGGATTAGACTCTATGTGTGGTTTTTATGGATTTCATGTCTTCATATAGTTCTATAGAAGTATCAATTCATCCTGCATTCACTCCATATAACCCTGTGTATAAACTCTGTGCCTTTGGATTGCCATAGTTTTTGAATTGCAAAGAAGAATTTATCCCGTCGGTGATCAATTAAGTGAAGCTTTGTAGAGGCTTAAACCTTAACCAATCACTCAAATAAAAAAATATCGTAGAGTGGGGATCGATCGTGGGGAAGATCGACAATTTATAGTGATATCGCTAGGAGAAGTTGCAAGATTTGAAAAACTTTTCATTTGCGCGATATTCTATGGAATGCGCTTAATAAATTTTGGAATCCACCATTTATTTGGTGGGGAAAATGATCGAACGATCATAAATCCATTTCACTGCGTGAAAAAGTAAGTTGTACGAACACTCAGGTTGGCCACGAAATCAATAGATCAACGATCGAGATCGATGACGGGGAAGAAGCGTTGTGTGGAAACTCTTGTTTCGGAAGTGTCAAAAGTTAAAAATATGAATTTTGATTCCCACATTCTGAAAAGAATCCCACTGTAGAAGGCAACGTGTGGAAACCTAGAATTCCAATGTGGAAGAAAGTTAGACAGTACGAAAAGTTGTTTAACACAAAGATTTTGTTTCGGATCTTAAGGGTTTTGAAGTCTGTACGCAAATCAACGCCATCATATGTGTAATGTTTGGCTTGTATATTGACTATAATTTTCAGATCTTGATTTTTGTAGCGTTAACAGTGAACAACAAATGCAATAGAGATTGTTTTGCATAAATAACAAGGAAAATAGACCCTAAATATCATATTCATATAACTTTGAGTTTACAATGACTCTAACAACAGTTCTAAGGTGGACAAGAAAATATGAAATTACTTTAACTCTAACCTGTAGCTGTAGAAATAATAGATCAATTCTATGTGCAATGATGCTAAAAAGAAGCACAGGAAATAGATCTTGCTACTAAGAATTCTCACAAGCATACACAGGAAAAATAGAGAGAAGAAAAGAGACTGAATCACATGAATGAAGAGATGAATATTGTTGTCTATCCTTACATTGAATAATGATGAATAATAATGTACATTAATAGTACATCCCTCATAGGAAAATCAAATTGTATGGAAACAACTCATAAAGCTAAAAAAGGATGACTTACCAAAATATAGCAAACCCCCATAGGTGGCTAAAGAACTTCCCAAATATATCAAGGACCTCACGAGTTGGAAAAATCATGAGCGAGTTGTCAAGGAGATGGAAAAAACATGCTAATCCTAGAAAATGGAGAAAAACTAATGGAGGATGGGTTGGAAACAAAAGCTCCCAGTTTCCTAGTTGACTAGCTTTTATCTTATCCATAGAAAAACAGGAAAAGCAAAAAAAGAAGAATCTACTGTATAGTCCTCTATACTAATTCTAGATGGTCAAAAGGTGGTCAAGATCAACCCAGAATTAGAAATATATCATTCCTAGGATATAGATGGCATGTATTGACTTTAAGGTGCAAGTGGATGCCAACTAATTAATTTAGTGGGTGAATAATTAATCAAATAATGATTAATTATTTTATCCTAAGTTATGAGTGGGTTTAATATATTCCAACAGTAGCTTCCTGGGCATGCACAATGATTTACATAGGTGAGCTGCCCTTCTTTGGTGTCTGCCGTACCCTAAAAGCTCCTCAAAACAACCCAAATCATCTTCTTCTTAGACTCCCTTATTATGTTGCAGTGCCCTCCTTCACTACCTAGAAACGTTATGCACACTCGTAACAAGAAGGAAGACTACAATGAGAGTACCCAACAGCACTATAGTAGATTCCTGTAGGTGTCAATATGGATTGCAGCTCCCTTTTTGGTTGTAACAAGCCTTTATATTGTACCAGATGAAGCATGGGGATCACTGTAGATGTGGAATTGTAAGGATATGTACCCAATAGAAAGTAAATCCTCCTCACAAACAAGACTGTGTCCTCTCCAGATGATGTCATGTCCCATGCAGTCTAAACTCTGCCAACAAATGAAGGATATGACCTCCATAAGATGAAATCGACCCCTCTGTTACTCCCCCATGCAGTCCAAACTCAACCAAAAAATGAAAAATATGGCCTCCACAAGATGAAATCAGCCCCTTTGTTACTCCTTTTTTTCAAAAACATAAAAAGAAAAAAAAAGAAAAAAAGAGAATATGCATGAATCTATAGCATCTTATATCTAGATGGGCCTAAAAATTTGTTGTATGTATAACCATATCATGATCCTATAATCCTAGGTATAATATAATATTGTTACTTGTAAGACTCATAGGAAGACCCCCTTGGGCTAACCCTTATCATAGAATATGCTATGGGGATGGCGCTAGGGAGTCCTAGTTTCTTATATTCTTATTTTACTTATTGCATAAGCATTTCTAGCTTCTATTCTATTGCTTGTCAAGGATATTTGTAACTTACATCGTAGGGAGGCTCCATGGGTTAAATATAAATGTGTTTCTAATGTGGAGATATCCCAACTAGTAGACTAACTAATATATGTTGTTAGTATGATAGGAGATCACGATGTTAAAGTTGTCACCACAATTTTAACATATCAATGTATTTTTAGGAGGAGTTAGAACTGGCTTCGATCACCTCATTTAATGTCTTGGAAGGTATGGGAAACTTCATTTCCTTTAAAGCTCAGGAAAACTCACTTGGGAGTGAGTAAATTACTCAAAGGTGCAGTGAAATGGCCATACCATTATTAGATATCACTTGGTTCAATACTTTCATATGCCACTTGTCATTAACTCTCCAATGACCTAAATAGAAATTCCCATGCATACATTTGTAAAAACTACTACACTTCCACCACTAAAATGGTTCATTGAACAATGAAAATACATAAATGAAGTGGAGGATATAGATTGGAATCTCATGATATGTGGTAGATGTAAGGTAGGCATCATTGAAAATCGACTGGAGGGATATCTGAGCAAGTAATCAGATTTTCATTAGCATAAGAGTTTCAATGGTATAATGCTGGTTGATTTCATGGTATACCCTCTCAACCTCCTTATTTGTATCAACTCATTTTCCTTGTGAAATCCATTCATCAAAGGATTGTAAGTATGAATATTTGGTTCACAACCACTTTCCTTCATATGCTCCACTAGTGCAAGATAAATGACAACTTTGCCTCCTTTGCAATGTCCATTATTCAAGGTAGTATATGTTACCTCATTTGGTGTCAATCATTTTCATTTAGGGATGATGGTTAAGGGAATACTTAAGGATAGATTAGATGAAATTTTGGATCTATATAGCTATATTTTTTGTAATCTAGCTACAATATTGTCATGGTTCACTAATTCATATAAAAAGTGTTGTAGGAATTAGAAAGGTGTCCTTTCCATAATTATCACCTACATTACTAGGTATATACCTATAATTTGTTTGATAATTATAATGAGATGGAGGGTTGACATTGTAGGTTAAAACTTATACTTATAAGGAGATGGGGGTCACTTCATATTCATATGGTCCATCAAGAAATTTATTAGATTTTCATTAGGAGAATAGTTTTAATGGTATAATACTGGTTTAGAAAACATAGGTTAATGGTTCAAATTCCTTTTATCTTTATAATAATTTCATATGGTTGGAAGAGGAAATGATAAATATTCTTAATATTTAAAAGGATTATATACGTTCTTGTAGGTTTTCTCCAAGTAGGACCTTAACTAATGTATTGAATTTCCAAACTTATTGAGAGCATATAGATTAAATGTAACACCATGTATCTCTTCTCATTATTCTAATATCCCTGGTTACCTGATTGATATGTCAATTAAGAAATTAGATTTCTAAGGTATAACACCATAGAAATTTTAGCTCATATGATTTCCATAAGAACAGAGATCATAAATCCAACCAAGAAAAAAACAAGAAATAATTGTTTGAATGCATATGATATATTTCTTTGTAAGGAAAGAAACAATAATGAGTCATATCATGGCAGTAGTTACAAATCACAGATCAAAGAGAAAACATCTTGTGTAGAATCATAAAAGTGTCTATGGAAATAGACTAATTTAGTACAATTATTTTATCCTTATGGTATCCTTACTTATTGACATGGGACATTGAATGATATATAAGTAATGTGATCAAATAACTGGTAAATCCACCTAGGTATAAATGCAGTAGATACTGACCAGAAATAATACTATGTTTGGATATTGTAACCTCAACATATAACCTCAAATGAATATGACATCCCTTGTGTGTTAAGATAAAATTGATTACTAGTGCACTTGAGTCCATTGAAACAAACTCACTGTCCCCATCCTTCTACAAATAAACCTCATAATCAATGCATTATAAGCCATGGTTATTACATTATTTAACTTCATATCATCCACCACAATAGGCTAATATACATGGTCGATTTCATGGTATACCCTCTCAACCTCCTTATTTGTATCAAGTCATTTTCCTTGTGAAATCCATTCATCAAAGGATTGTAAGTATGAATATTTGGTTCACAACCAATTTCTTTCATATGCTCCACTAAAGCAAGATAAATGACAACTTTGCCTCTTTTTCAATGTCCATTATTCAAGGTAGTATATGTTACTTCATTTGGTGTCAATAATTTTCACTTAGAGATGATATGATGGTTAAGGGAATACTTAAGGATAGAAGAGATGAAATTTTGGATCTATATAGCCATCTTTTTCTCTGATCTAACTGCAAGATTGTCATGGTTCACTAATTCATATAACAAGTGTTGTAGGAATTAGAATGGTGTCCTTTCCATCATTATCACCTACAATACTAGGTATATACCTATAATTTGTTTGATAATTATAAAGAGATGGAGGGTTGACATTGTAGGTTAAAAATTATACTTATAAGGATATGGGGGTCACATCATATTCATATGGTCCATCAAGCAAGTTATCAGATTTTCATTAGGAGAATAGTTTCAATGGTATAATACTGGTCTAAAAAACATAGGTTAATGGTTCAAATTCCTTTTATCTTTATAAGAATTTCATATGGTTGGAAGAGGTAATGATAAAAATTATTAATATTTAAAAGGATTATATAGGTTCTGGTAGGTATTCTCGAAGTAGGACCTTAACCAATGTATTGAATTGTCAAACTTATAGAGAGCATATAGATTAAATGTAACACCGTATATCTCTTCTCATTATTCTAATATACCTGGTTACCTAATTGATATGTCAATTAAGAAAGTAGATTTGTAAGGCATACCACCATAGAAATTTTAGCTCATATGATTTCCATAAGAAGAGAGATCATAAATCCAACCAAGAAAAAAAAGAAATAATTGTTTGAATGCATATGATAGATCTCTATGTAAGGCAAGAAAAAGTAATGAGTCATATCATGCCAGTAGTTACAAATAACATATCAGAGAGAAAATATCTTGTGTAGAATCATAAGAGAGTATATGGAAATATACTGATTTAGTACAATTTTTTTATCCTTATGGTATCCTTACTTATTGACATGGGACCTTGAATGATATATAAGTAATTTGATCAAGTAACAGGTAAATACACCTAGGTATAAATGCAGTAGATACCAACTAGAAATAATACTATGTTTGGATATTGTAACCTTAGCATCTAACCCCAGATGAAAATGACATCCCTTATGTGGTAAGATAAAATTGATTACTAGTGCACTTGAATCCATTGAAACAAACTCACTATCCCCATCCTTCTACAAATAAACCTCACAATTAATGCATTATAAGCCATGCTTAGTACATTATTTAACTTCATGTCATCCACCACAATAGGCTAATATACATGGTCAATTTCATGATATACCCTCTCAAACTCCTTATTTGTATCAAGTCATTTTCCTTGTGAAATCCATTCATCAAAGGATTGTAAGTATGAATATTTGGTTCACAATCATTTTCCTTCATATGCTCCACTAGTGCAAGATAAATGACAACGTTGCCTCCTTTGTCATGTCCATTATTCAAGGTAGTATATGTTACTTCATTTGGTGTCAATCATTTTAAGTTAGGGATGATGGTTAAGGGAATACCTACGGATAGATTAGATGAAATTTTGGATCTATATAGCCATCTTTTTCTTTGATCTAGCTACAAGATTGTCATGGTTCACTAATTCATATAACAAGTGTTGTAGGAATTAGAAAGGCGTCCTTTCCATTATTAGCACCTACAATACTAGGTATATACCTATTTGTTTGATAATTATAAAGAGATGGAGGGTTGACATTGTAGGTTAAAAATTATACTTATAAGGAGATGGGGGTCACATCATATTCAGATGGTCCATCAAGCAAGTTATCAGATTTTCATTAGGAGAATAGTTTCAATGGTATAATACTGGTCTAAAAAACATAGGTTAATTGTTCAAATTCCTTTTATATTGATAAGAATTTCATATGGTTGGAAGAGGTAATGCTAAAAATTCTTAATATTTAAAAGTATTATATAGGTTCTTGTAGGTTTTCTCCAAGTAGGACCTTAACCAATGTATTGAATTGTCAAACTTATGGAGAGCATATAGAGAAAATGTAACAATGTATATCTATTCTCATTATTCTAATATCCTTGGTTACCTAATTGATATGTCAATTAAGAAAGTAGATTTGTAAGGCCAGTAGTTACAAATAGCATAAAGAGAAAATAGCTTATGTAGAATCATAAGAGAGTATATGGAAATAGACTAATTTTGTACAATTATTTTATCCTTATGGTATCCTTACTTATTGACATGGAACCTTGAATGATATATAAGTAATTTGATCAAGTAACCGGTAAATCCACCTAGGTATAAATGTAGTAGATACCTACTAATTTGGATGTAACCTCAACATCTAACCTCAGATGAAAATGAAATCCCTTATGTGGTAAGATAAAATTGATTACTAGTGCACTTGAATCTATTGAAACAAACTCATTGTCCCCATCCTTTTAAAAATAAACCTCACAATCAATGCCTTGGAAGCCATGCTTATTACATTATTTAACTTCATGTCATCCACCACAATAGGCTAATATTTCATTTCCTTTTGATGCATTTCTTTGTTCCCTCCTTCCTTCCTTTGGTCCACCTACATGACTCCCAGTACCAGGGTCCTTCCCCTTTTCATTGAAAAGATTAGGAGAAATATTGGGTGTTTTTGCTATCTATACCAAAAAAAAATGAAATTAAGTTTACCAAAAAAAACAAAAACAAAAAAAAAACTGAAATTTAATATAAAAAATGGGACCCCTAACATAACTTTTCACATTTTATCTCCTGCGAATAGTTTTGCTGAGAAAGGGCGACGTTTTCTTTTTCCACAAGACAAAGTTTACTTGGTTTGATTTTGGTATTCAACACCATGAAAGATGAAGCTAAGTTGTTGGGATATATTGAAGTGAACTGTGTGGGGTGTAACTTAAGTTTCACTGCATTCTTGTTCTACGTTCTTTGTTATGGTAGGTATTCTATCAATGCTTTCGTGAAAACATCATAATAACTGAAAACAACAAACATTGAAAACATTCTGTGGTTTCTTTATTGACAGAAATAAAAATTATGGTTCCTCTGCTACAGAATTTTAATTGTGTAATATGCATTTTGTACAAAATTTTATCATATGCTTAGTAAGTGTAATATGCATTCCGTGGTTTCTTTATTGACATAAAACAAAATAGCGGTTCCTCAACTACAAAATTTTAAAAATTTTGTAAAAATTTTGGTTTCCTCTAGGGTTGACCGTGGATTGTGGTGGCTCTTCCTAGCCATGTCATGGATTGTTTGACATTCATTTAGCTGGGTTGTGATTGTTTTGTGACAACTAGAGTTGGAATGCAATTTCCCACTGCTGCAAGACCATTACCATGTTCATATTTTGGGATGCATGTGTAAACCTTGTCCTGCTTGCAGCCTCTAAGGTTGAGGGGTCTTCACTCTTGGAGATTGAGATATCTTGTTGGATACTATATGTGTCTAACCTAAACCTATAACAGTATAACCCTCTATTTCTCTCAAGTTATGACATCTGTTCCTTTTAGCAGATAGTCCTTACAAATAGTCTCCCCTTTTACTTTTGAAACTTGTGAGATAGATTAATAATTTAAACAACTTTTAGTTAGCAATTGAGTGATGATATAATTTAATTTTTGGATTATGCAATATTTGTACAAGTGGAGACATGGAGGTAAGTGATTGTTTGTGATTGAAGTTGTTAACACTCTGTTAAATTTTGGTCATAAGAGATACATGGGAATTTCAGCCTTGTCGAGAGGTGTTGGGAAGGTAGCTTAGTGTTCGTAGAAGGGGCTGATGGCACACACAAGGTAGCATTCAACCATTGGAATAAGCCTTGGTGGTGAATGTCGAAAGTAGCAAAATAGTCTATGGATTGGAGATGCAGGGTAAAGAAGAGAACGTCGGGTGTGCTGAAAGCATTAAGTGGGAATCATGATCGAAGGCTGAGATTGATGAGATGGCAGATCAATGGCGTCGAAACATTTTGCATGGCGAAAATGCCCGGACAAAGCCACTTTTCTAGATTACAAAATGGGTTAAAAGACGGAGGAATCTAACGGTCGAGAATGGGATCCAAGAAGATCCACGGTTGAAATTGATTTCACATCCCATATTTGTGAGGATGCAGCAGCAATTTCGGATTGCGAAAAGTGGTATGGGTCCCTAAGATCGACAGTCACTATGAGAAAAGAGGGAGATCAGCGGTCATAGTTCATTTCATGATCTGGAATAGCACGGAGGGAACCAGAACCTCACTTCGTGAAGAATGGTGGGGTCCACCCAGATTAATGGTTGTGAAGAAAGTCGATCTTGATCGACAGTTGAGCCACACAGACGCGAAGTAGGGAAAGATGTAGCATAAAGAACCTCACATACCTATGGTTCAGATTGCAGAGAGTAATATCTACGGTGCAAGTTGCCTTGGAAGTGCGTGAAGGTTACATTGTGTGAAAATCTATAAAGGGGTCCACATGAAGTTGTAAATATTTGTCTTTTCCAAACCTCGAAGCCACCAAATATCCAACCACATACAAGGTGCTAGCACGGACCGACCAGGAGACTATGCTACAGAACAAGGTAGGACCCTGATACCCTCTCAATGCTATTTAAAAATGGACGTAGTAGGAACTACAGAAGTGATAGGGGTGAGAGATGATGTAGAACTTGAGGCCATAGGTTGAAGGGTAGAAGAAAGTCTAGTAAATGAGAATGCTGAGATTTTTGATACCATCCTGGTGGGAGAAGCCATTGAAATCGCTAGAAGCAAATTGGAAATTCTTAAGAACCGAGGTAGAGATACCTACGGTGTTTTTAAATATTTCTTCCATTTATTCTTTGTTTCCCAAACCCCCCATTGCCCTAAGTTTTTCAAATGGTGTGCAAACAATTTCTCTGTCACCGAAGGTGTCATTATGAATAAATCAAAGTCTAAAATCCTTTGATCAGTCCAAGCTTGTGTCATCCGTAAAATCCTTGATATCCCAGATGAATTCGCCCATATATCCCAAGAATACCAGGAAGAAAATATTATACGTTGTTTTAGAGAGTTTACAGATGAAAGTAAAGAAACGTTCTTAAAAACATGTTCTAAAACCAATAGCGAACCCATCGACCTATGTTACCCTATTGACCTCAACCAATTCAATGAAGAAACTCAATGGTGTATATCCCTGGCCAGTTAGTTTCTAGGTCTAGATACCGACACTTATGTCCCATAGTCATTGTTGAGTCTTTTGTTCATCTTGAGTACTTTTCTGGTCGAACCTAAATTGCCTGGACAATCCTGTCAATCTTGTTGCCTTAAGTTTGATGAGTTCCTGGCTGAGAACATCCGTTCTTAGTTAGTGAATTTCCACGGCACTAGAATGTTCAGATTCCAGTCCTTTTTGCTGAGGATACTTATAGCTTATAATGAGGAAGACCTACAAGTACTAGAACTGGAAATCACTACTGATATGGCCACTGATTACTATGAATTCATGAACCAATTGATGGCCAAAATATACGACCTCTTCTTTCAAGGGAGGTTACCTAGGGTGTTGCATGAGATGAGGCAAATGCTGTAGCTATCAAATAGAAAATGCTGCAGCTATCAAATATCAAGAAGATAGGGGACTGGTTCCTCACAAAATTTGGAATGACCATAAGGTTGTACGGCTTTGTCCATCCACCCTACATTCTACCATCTTTTCTAACTGCCAGGGTTTTCTCCCTGGAATTGATCTGGTAAAGACTCATTGTTGAAGAAGAGCACTTCCTAAAGTTTAAGAAAAGCTCGAATTTGATTTTCCCATTGGAGGTGAGACCATACACAGTTAGGAGAAGAGTTGCTTGGCCCCTTGTCACCAACTTGCTCAGAGGCATGGAGTTTCCCCTAGAACAAGTGGTAAATTATGAACCTCACCAAATAATCTCCAAAAGAAGGAAATATCACAAATGCAGACCTTTTAAACACACTAAAGTACCTGGACTTAGAGAAGCATCAAACTGGGATGATTTACCTAATCCTTCCCCAATGGATACCAGCATAGAACAAAGCACTGGCTCACAAATACCGGGGATAACCTCTCCCCAAAGAGAATTGGCTAAAGTAGTTGCAATAGCTGGAGGATTCTCATCACTGGTTAGCTATTCAGCGAGTTCAATAAAAAGAGAGGGTTCAGAACCCATGGACACTGAATAAGTGGACACAACCAGCATGCCCAAAAGGTAGAAAATAGAACGGGGACAGCAGTTGGTGCAGGTTAAAAGGAGCCAGACCAAGGGACAGGTGAAGAAGAATAATTTAGCGAAAGAACAACAATAGGAAGATCCCAAGATTGCCGAATTGCAAATACAAGAGTATGTATTTGATCGACAGAATCCAAGAAAGCATGCATCCAAAGAGGACTGGCTAGGATATTACTGAGAGAGGGATGGTAAAATTTTTAAGGAGACGACATAACTATATAGTGAGGCATCGTGGTTGCCTTGCCCCAATGTGCCGCTGAAAACTCTAAGAGATCATGCCAATGACACCGTTAGCTTGGCCTTGGCAATGGGGAACAAAGTGTCAGAGGTCAGTGTGAACCTCTCAAAGGTTCCCACTACTAACATAATACACCTCAACAAAGAGACTGGAGATATATTGAATGCCAGACTGCTTAAGGCTACCATACAGATGTCCAAGCTGGAGGAAAGTAAAGCAAAAACTTTAAACCTTTTAAGGAAGGTTAGAGTGGAGAACAAATCACTCAAAGCCCAAATCAACAATTTACAAAGTGAAGCAATGCAAATAGAAGGATCGACACATAAAGGGATTTTAGCTCAGAAATTGCTTGATGATAAGGAGAAGGAGATCCAAACCCTGAAAAAGAAGCTAAAAATCCCTGCCACCCAGCTCGCCCAAACAGAAGAATTGGCTGACTTTGAAAGAGAAAAAGAGACCTTGAACACTGAACTTATCGACTGCAAAGCCAAGCTACTAAAGCTCAAAGAAAAAGAGAGGCAGTGGGAAGCAGACATCCATCTTTTGAAGAAAAGCGAGGCAGAATTAAAAACCAGATTAGCCATGAAGGAAAAGGAGCTTCAAGGAAGAAGTGTAGAAAGTGCAATCCAATCCACACGTGTGGCTGGAGAGATGGATACCGGTTCTCTCTCTAGAGCTATGTCCCAGATAGGCCTGAAAGATACAAAGCTCATTAAACTAAAGTAGTAGATCAAGGAACTAGAAAAAGAAAGGGTCAAAGAGAAGCAAGGAAGAGAAAATATAGAAGAGAAATGCCAAGGACTGATTCAACAAAATGCCAAGCTAATCCAACAGTTGGTCGATAAACTTTCCTTGCAAGGCGCTAGACATTTGATTTGGGGTCATATCATTATGGAAGCTAACAAGTTCCTGCCTTATCTAGATTTCATTGAATACTAGAAAAGTGCTATGATAGAAGCCAATAAAAAGTTCTTGACAGTATTAGGAGAAACATAGAAAAGGCCCTTCATGACAGCGGAAAATGCCATTACTTTCCTAAGCTCTCTGTTAGATGAGTCCACCAACCAATACGGTATCCAAAACAGGGTTGCTGTTGTCTTCGGAGCTAGAAAGGTAGTTGCTAAGCATAGGATGTTGGAGACGGTACGGGCCAAAATAGGAGTTATTGAGCACAAAGTCCTGGAGGTCATCAAGCTATTCAAACCACTGGTATGCAAAGGACTTCCTATTTTCTAGGAAGAAAAGGGTCCTTTATTGTCCCAGAAAGAGTATTGGGAGTGCTTGGTGCATTTCCTATTAAACAACAACAAGTTTGGAGATATGCAACAATCGTTGTCAGGGAAGGTCATTTTTGATAAATTGACCAGTGATTTTGAATTATTGTTTAATTTTAAAGCCGCATGCGCCGAGGTCCCTGAGACTTCATACCTAGAAACAATGGTGCTCAAAGCACAAGCATACAACATGACAGTCGCGACCCTGCTTGGTCCTGATTTATGGAGAATCATTCAGCAATATGGGTCAACCAAATTCAAAATGCATCCATAGGAGTGGCAATGATAATACATGGGAAGTTTTCTCTCCATTGCACGCCCATTCCAACGGTCGCCTCTCTCAGAGCTTTGTACAATCATCACCCGCCAGATGAAAGTAAAGGAAACTCTTGTGCATATTTCTTTCTGCATTCCACATTTCATTATTTGGCCGTTTCATGCAAATCACAACTGATGTGCCACCTAAGAGTTTGTTAAGAGATGTGTTATCTCCCAAGATAATTTATTTTTGTATGAAGAATTTAATTCATGCAATGAGGAATATGAATGTCACTAACAGTTTGAAAGCTTTTGTGGCTGATAAATTTTTTACTAAGCTATAGTTTTGGTGGCTTAGGCGAGGATCAGAACATCTCATTAGCCACTGACATACTTACAGACGACAGCTTTCGTAGTCAGATGAACATTTCGGTGATCAAAAGAACCAAAAACAACGTAGCGGCGAAATAGTCCACTAAAGAGCCGAAACGACGGAAGGCAGACTTACTATGGGTTCCGCGACCAGATGAAAAATTCGGCGATCAGAGGTTCTAAGGACTAACAATTGGCAAGATAGTTCAATAAGGAGCTGCGATGATGGGATACAAAAGGACTATGGATCGACGAAGTTTACAACTAGGTTCCTCCGCAGTGTTGGTGGCACAGAAAACTAAAGCTCCGATCGATGACAAGAATCATTCCGATAGCATGACAATAGATGAACTCTTCGGCAATCGAAATAAATAAAGACAACGTAGAGGTGGGGCAAGGATGAAAAGTGCCAAAATGTTGATGACATGAAGAACTAAATATTGCCGAATTCAAGTATCAGAAATCGAAACTTTAAAACACTAACAGTCGGCGAGTTAGTCTACTAAAGAGTCGCCACAGTGGAAGATAGACAGAATGTGGCTTCCATGACCAGATGAAAACTTTGGTGATTGGAAGATCTAAGGACAATGGTTTGGAAGATTTACAATGAAGCTCCTCCACAGTGTCGATGGCATAGAAGAATGAAGCTCCGATCGATGACAAGAATCATTCCGATAGCGCGACAATAGAAGATCATCGGCAATCGGAAGACATATAGACTACGGAGCGATGAGTTCACAACAAAGCTCATCCATAGTGTCAACGGCACAGAGGACTAAATCTTCGATTCCAACATCGTCAATCAACTTCTGGCAGTAGTAAATTTAGTTTGTTCCACCTCCGAAATAGCAGCAATGCTTTGGTATAGGGTGTCGATGTGCTAGAAGACAGAACTTCCGATCAGCGACTGCGGTGGTAAGGTAGAGAATCCGGCAGATTAAACATTGAGACTTGGAGCGTCAAAACTATAGAAACACTAATATTTGGAGCAATGAAAAAGTGGTAGTGTTGAGACTTGGAGCACTGATGAGCTAAAATAAAAATCTAGCGGATTAAACAAGAAAAAGCACTTCAGTTAAACGCCGATGCACTAGCTATTGGTGACAATTTCATACTGAACCAGCAGTGGGAATGATCAGTGACCACTTCAATCATTAAAATATCACTCAGTGAACTAGATATTCATAGTAGATAAACAAATAGTTAGCAAGGGTTTGAAGCCCTAATCTAGAAAAACTATCACTTTCAATTATTTTTTGGTGTAAACAAATCGGATTTTCAGGATCTGTAATTTTTGTAGAAGGCTATAAACCCTATGATTAATTTATTAATAAAGGTTCGAATTTGGGGATTTATAAGTCCATTCCTTTATCAAGCATCTAATTTTGTTTATTCTAAATATAAGCTCTTTTGTTTTGATTTGTTCAGCCATCTCTTTCTTTACTGTGTTTATTCCCTGAATGTGCATTTAGGTCATTTTCAAATTTATTAAAAAGTTGATAGCTGTCATCCCATTGGTTATTTAGTGATATTTGATTTATAAATACCATTCACAGCAGGATTTAGCCAATTATATGCATGTTTTATGTGTGTAAGTCTGCCAGCTTGATGAGTTATCCATCCCTGCACCTTTTTGTCAAACTACTGAACAAGTTGTAACTAAAAGCCTTGTAATTGTGTGAGCTTCATGCATGTCTTGAGAGTGAGAGGTTATATAGGTATCTGGCTTGATCCATATCAGAAAACCCTAAAAAATAGTTTAAGTTACCAGGCATCCTCGAGCTACAACCTAGAGGAGTTTCCTAGAGTGATAACAAAATGGCGCCGTTGCCGGGGACAGGAGATTGAAGCTCAGCTTCTCTGGGAGACAACATAGATCCATGCTTTGATGATAGACAAGGCTTGTACATTATTATAGTTGTAATCATCTATCTAGAAACTCCATTGATATAAGGTGGCTTCAAGAAGACCAAGTACCTGAGCAAACCCAAAGGGGCCACCAGCAACACCCATTTCAGATCCAGAAGAAATCTTGAGGAAAGCTAGGGCTTTACTAAGACAAACCAACAGTGCTGCACAAAATGCTACATCAAGTATTTCAAGAAATATTTTTTGCTATTATTTCTTCTGCTAAAACTCTTAATTTCCAGAAATTTTTAGATACATCAAAAAAATCTAGGGCTTGGGCATCTTCAAGCACTGCTGCTTGTGAAGATCCAATCCCTGGTGACTCCACTGGGATAAGTACACCACCGCCTTCTCAACAAATATTTTCATCAGTGCTGCCTTCCACATCCCTATCCATTCCCATTTCCAATATGGCTACCCCTCAATTGACCAATATGGAAAGGATCCTGGTAGCTAGGTATGCACCCCTAATTTTTCCAAATCTTCTCATAGCCATGCCCACCAGGGATTACCTCAAGTATATTCCTAAGTTTACCGAGGAAGGGGATTTCACTAATGAACAACATCTAGAGGATTTTTATAGCTATGCTGAAAATATAAATATAGAACATGAAGAGGTATGGACCAAAGTTTTTGTGCAAAGCCTAGATGGCTAGGCTAGGAAGTGGTTTAAGGAACTGCTTGCCGGGTCAGTGGCATGGATAGAGGCCCTAGATGACGTTTTCCTGAAGCATTGGGGAGAGAGGAGAGACCACCTCTACTATATTACAGAATTCAGCAACCTAAAAAGAGAAAATGGTGAGTTTGTCTCCAACTTTACCAAGAGATTCAATAACATGTACAGCAAGATCCCCATTGATATTAAGCCCACTGGTACCTCAGCTATGATAACTTATGCAAATGCCTTTGACTCTAACTTCTACCTACTTCTCAGAGAAAGGAGGTATGCCTCCTTATCACTCATGCATGATGCTGCCCTAGAGGTAGAGTCAAACATTCTGGCATCTCAGAAGGTCAAAGGGAAGGTAGACAGGAGAAAGCAGCCGACAGACTATAGTGGGGCTTCGGCATCAGAAAACAAGATTGAAAAAATGACCAAACTTTTAGATAAACTGACTACTGAAATGTCTAAATTGAAGGACCAAGGACATCTGTCGGTGAGGGGTAAGGGGCCAAGTGACTTTGCTCCTCGAAACCCAAATTTTGTTCCTTATAGAAGAGGAAACCCCCCTGTTCAAATTCTCAGAAGGGAGAGAAATCAAGGGGAAGACCAGAGGATAAGAGCTCCATTTCAGAATGCCATATTAGTAGAAGATACAGAATTTAGTGAAGAAGAAGGAGAAGCTGAAGACAATATCCACTGCATGGAGGATGAGGTGGACTATTCTTTTCTAACACGGGTAGAATATGAAGAAGACCTGATTGATGAGCAGATCACTGAAGAGACTGTCTATCATGCTGATGATCAAGGAGGTTACCAACTAAGGTCTAGGTTAGTTGCTCCCCTCAAGAAGAATGTTGTACCTATCAAGAAGCTTGCTGCACCTTCTAGAAAGGTTGCTATTTTACCAAAGAAAGCGGCTGTTCCATCCAAAGCATTACATAAACTAGTGCCTTCAGCCACACCAGATCAAGCCCAACTAAAACCTATAGCTCATGAGGTAAGGTTTCCAGATAGGCTGCATTATTCTTTTAACCTTGAGTCTGAAATTCAAAAGTTTAAAATCCCTTTCCCTTTAATTGAGTTGATGAAGAATGATGCATTTAAAACCTCCATTCTGAATTCCCTTCAGCCTAAGGTACACCATGACACTGACTTTGTGAACCGGAAATATGACAAGCTTGTTGTAACCCTGGGCCCCATGATCGAAGACATAAAGTATTCCTGCCCACCATTCTAAATATCCTTGAACATCCATGATAAAATCCTCCATAACTGTCTGTTGGATTCAGGAGCCTCTCAGAACCTGATGCCAAAGGCTGTGATGGATGAAATCGGCCTGAACATTACCAAGCCCTACCATGATTTATTCTCCTTTGAATCCAGGAAGGTCAAGTGCTTGGGCCGCATCAAAGACCTTGTTGTAAACTTAACTCAGCTACTTTCAAAAAGCGTAATGATGGACATCGTAGTGGCCGATATTGCTCCAAAACTTGGCCTCTTGCTATCCCAGTCATGGAGCAAAATATTGGGCAGCACCCTTCAGATGGATCTCATGTATGCCACCATTCCCATGTTTGGAGGGGATACTAAGAGGCTATACATGGAAAATCAGCTCACATACATTATAAGAAAGGAGATCCGCTCAGTGAATCACCTGATCTACGCCGTGGACACCAATTTTACGTCTTGCATCTTGCAAATAGATGATAATCAGTAGACATCCGTTCAGCTCACTGAGCCCACCCGTACGTAGCTTGAAGAAGTCACAATAGCGATCTGGACCATGTATTTTGATGGGGCAAGTGCTCAAAACTCAGTAGGCATGGGTATCGTGTTGATGTCCCCATCTACGGAGAACATTCACTTATCTTATAAGCTCGATTTCAAAACCACGAATAACGTAGCCAGATATGAAGCCTTGCTGCTAGGAGTTAAAGCGGCCAAGGATATGGGGATCATGTGCATGAAGATTTTTGGGGACGCAGATCTCATCATACAGCGGGTCAACAAAAATTTTCAGATGAAAAATATCAGATTGAAGGCTTACAGGGACAAGGTATGGAAACTCATAGACTCTTTTATGTTTTTTGAACTGTCATATATTCCTAGGGATTTGAATCACCTGGCTGATTCCTGGCCATCTGTACAAGTTTGTTTGTTCCTCCTTTACCCCCTAAGCTCAGCTATGACATTCGAGTTAAGTACAAACCCTCTCTGCTAGACAATGTAAAATTTTGGAGGGTGTTTGAAAATGATGGGGAGCTTAGTAGATTCCTTCAGTTAGTGGATGAATTCTCTGACATACACATAGACCAGGAAAACCTTAACCTGGAGGAATCCAAGCAGTGCAAGTGAAAAGATAAAGTGACTGAGCACAATATTGTCCAATTTCCCAGCAACTACATACCCCGAGGGCTAGTACCAGTGGAAGAACTGTTTGATCACAATGACATCCCTTTCAAGCCTGCCAAAAGGGAGCTAGATCCTGCTATCCAAGAACAAAACATAGGCATCCAGAGCCATCCAAAACTGATAAATATATCCACTAGGCTGACTACTAAACAAAAGTCTAAATATTGCAGCTTGATAAAAGAGTTTGCCGATGTCTTTGCATGGGAGTATAGTGACCTAAAAACATATGACACCAACATCATCCAGCACAGGATTCCTTAGGAGAAGGACACCATTCCTTTCAAATAGACGCCGAGACCCATTAGCCCTCTTCTATTACGAGTGATTGAGAAAGAGATCCAGAAGCTCCTCAAAGCCAAGATCATAATCCCCCTCAGGTATTCCAAGTGGATTGCAAATTTAGTAGTGGTAAGAAAAAAAATGGAGAAATCAGGTTGTGTGTGGATTTTAGAAACCTGAACAAGTGTTCCAAAAAAGACAACTATCCACTGCCCAAGATGGAACACCTGCTGCAGAAAGTCTCAGGGGCCAGGGTCATGTTCTTCCTTGATGGCTTCTCTGGATACAACCAAGTTGTTGTGCACCTAGATGACCAAGAGAAGATTTCCTTTACCATCCCCTAGGGCACCTTCACGTATGCTAAAATGCCATTTGGGCTATTGAACACTTGGGATACTTTTCAGAGAGCTATGGACCTAGCTTTTGTAGGGCTAAAAGACAAATTTGTGTTGATATATTTGGATGACTTAACAGTTTACTCTCACAGCTATCATGACCACTTGCAGCACTTAAGGAAGGTATTTCTGAAGTGCAGAAGGTATGGAATATTACTGAACTGCAAGAAGTCCCAGTTTGCACTCAATGAAGGAAAGATCCTAGGCCACATAGTCTCAGCAGAAGGTGTAAATATTGATCCAGTAAGAGTGGAAGCAATTCAGCATCTATCAATACCAAGGTCAAAAAGAGACATTCAGTCCTTTTTAGGAAAGATAAACCTTGTTAGGAGATTCATTCCAAATTTCTCTGAGCTGGTAAAGCACATAACAACCATGCTAAAAAAGGATGCAGAGATCAAGTGGACCGACCAGGAAAGAAATTATGTTGAAGACATTAAGAAAGCCATTATGGAGGCCCCAACCCTGATTAGTCCTGACTACACCAAGGGTTTTTACATTTTCTCTTTTGCATCTTATGACACACTGGAAGCTGTACTATTACAAAAGAATGATGAAGGTCTTGATCATCCAATTGCTTTCTTCAGCAGAACTCTAAGAGATGCTGAGCTGAAGTATGACCCAATTGAGAAGCATGCTTATGCTCTCAAAAAATCTTTGAAGACTTTTAGAATCTACATTCTCCATGCAAAGATCATTACATATGCCCCTTCAGCTGCTGTGAAGGATGTTTTGACTCAGCCTGACATTGATGGGAAGAGAGTTAAGTGGATTTCCAAACTCATTGAGTTTGATCTAGAGGTGAAACCCACCAAGTTGGTAAAGGGATTAGGTCTGGCCAAACTCATGGCCAAAGAAAATTGTGAACTGATGGGAATAAATTTTACATGTGTCAGATCAGCAAAGGTGCAGACTATGGTAGCAGCTGAAACATAAGTAAATCAAGATCAGAATAACAGTCCAGCAATAGCTGAGAACATATATTCATGTGAGTGGTACTCAGGTATCATTCAATTTTTGCTAAAATTAGAATTTTCTCCTGATCTTACTCCTAACCAAGCACGAGCTCTTAAGTTGAAATCTGTTAAGTTTTACATAATTGACAATTTGCTGTATTGGAAGGATCAATCTGGAATTTTGTTAAGATGTCTATATAAAGAGGAAGCAGAGCAAGTCATGCATCACTTTCATTTCAGTACTTGTGGAGGCCACCACTACTGGAAAACCACAGCCCACAAGATAATAAAAGCAGGATACTATTGGCTAGTCCTCTTTGCTAATGAATACACTTTTTTAAGGGCCTGTGACCAATGTCAAAGATTTATAGGGAAACAGTAGCTCAAATCCTTGCCCCTTAGGCCTGTTACAGTGAATGGGCCTTTCCAGCAATGGGGTTTGGATTTCATAGGTGAAATAAATCCATCTTCCAGTGGACAACATAAATGGATCTTGGTAGCCACTGACTACTTTACCAAATGGATAGAAGTAGTACCCACCAGAAATTCCACTCATCAAGTCATCATGAGATTCTTATATGAGAACATCTTCAGCAGGTTTGGTTGCCCAGTATGGTTAGTAACTGATAATGCACTAGATTTTAAGGCTGGGGCATTAGTTAGAATGTGTGAATCAATGGGTACTCAACTGGTGCACTCCACATCCTATTACCCACAAGGCAATGGCCTGGATGAGTCATCCAACAAAAGCTTAGTCAGAATCATCAGGAAACTGCTAGAGACAAATCAGAAAAGCTAGGATTCAAAGCTTAAGTTTGCTTTATGGGCTGATAGGGTGATAGATAGAAGATCCATAGGGACTTCTCCATTCAAACTAGTTTATGGAACTGAGGCCATATTTCCTATCCAACTCATCCTTCCAGTGGAAAATTTCTTTCAAGAAGAGGAGGATGAACCAAATGATATGATGAGAAGGATGATGGATTTGGTGGAGTTACAGCAGATTAGGGAGAAAGTTATAGGAAAATCAGAAGCTCATCAACAGAGGATAAAGGGCATGTTTGACAAAAGAGCAAAGGCAGACAACTTCCAGGTTGGAGATCGGGTCCTCAAGTGGGATGCTGTCAGACATGACAAGGGGAAACATGACAAAATTTGACTCTTTGTGGATTAGCCCTTTTGTTATAGACCAGGTATACGAGAATAACACCTTCAAATTGTATAATCTGGAAGGTGAATAAGTATTCGATGGCCCAGTAAATGGGCGGTTCCTGAAACTCTATTTTATTTGAGGCTCTGAGGCCTTATGATTGTAAATTAGTAGATAGTAGGTTGTTTTGCTTTCAGAATAAGACTCCATGCCCAATGGAAGAATCAAGAATAGTGTTAGATTACTTAGTTTCTTTTAGGGAAAGGCATTTTGGTCTGGGGTTCTTAGGACCTCACTGGAAGGTTCCCATTCCCAAGTAGGAGCCAAATGTTATCTCCCAAGATAATTTATTTTTGTATGAAGAATTTAATTTACACAATGAGGAATATGAATGTCACTAACAGTTTGAAAGCTTCTGTGGCTAATAAAAATTTCACTAAGTTGTATTTTCGGTGGCTTGGGCGAGGATTAGAATATCTCATTAGCCACTGAAAGACTTACAGATGACAGCTTCCATGGTCAAATGAACATTTCGGTGATTGGAAGAACCAAAAACAATGTAGCGACGAGATAGTCCACTAAAGAGCCGAAACGACGGAAGATAGACTTACTACGGGTTCCGCGACCAAATGAAAACTTCGGCAATCGGAGGTTCTAAGGACTAACCATTGGCAAGATAGTTCAATAAGGAGCCGTGATGGTAGGAGATAGAAGGACTATAGATCGACGAAGTTTACAACTGAGTTCCTCCGCAGTGTCAGCGGCACAGAAGACTAAAGCTTTGATCGATGAAAAGAATAATTTCGATACCGCGACAAAAGATGAACTCTTTGGAAATTGGAAGAACTAAAGACAACGTAGAGGCAGGGCAAGGATGAAAAGTGTAGAAATGTCGATGACATGAAGAACTAAATACCACCGAAGTGAAGTATTAGAATTCGAAACTTGAAAACACTAACCGTCGGTGAGTTAGTCTACTAAAGAGCCACCACGGTGGAATATAGACAGAATGTAGCTTCCGCGACTAGATGAAAAATTCGGTGATTGGAAGATCTAAGGACAATGGATTGGATAATTTACAATGAAGCTCCTTCGTGATGTCAATGGCACAGAATATTGAAGCTCCGATCGATGACACAAAGAATATCATCGGCGATCGAAAGACATACAGCCTACGGAGCAGCGAGTTCACAACGAAGCTCCTTCGCAATGTCAGCGACATAGAGGACTAAAGCTCCAATTCCAACATCATCAAGAAACTTTTGGCAATGGTAAATTTAGTTGGTTCCACCTCTGAAACAACGGCAATGCTCCATTCTAGGGTGCCGATGTTCTAGAAGACATAACTTCTGATCAGCGACCGCGGTAGTAAGGTAGAGAATCTGGCGGATTAAACATTGAGACTTGGAGCAACGAAACTATGGAAACACTGAGATTTGGAGTGCTAAAACAATAGTAGTGTTGAGACTTGAAGCGTTGATGAGCTAAAAGAAAAATCCCCTGATCAACGACTGCAGCAACAAGACAGAAAATCCAGTGGATTAAACAAGAAAAAGCACTTCAGTTAAACGCCGATACACTGGTTGTTGGCACCAATTTCATACTGAACCAGTAGTGGGAATGATCAGTGACCACTTCAGTCATTAAAATATCGCTCATTGAACTAGATCTTCATAGTAGATAAAAAAATAGTTAGCAAGGGTTTGAAGCCCTAATCTGGAAAAACTACCACTTTCAATTATTTTTTGGTGTAAGCAGATCGGATTTTCGAGATTTGTAATTTTTGTAGAAGGATATAAAGCCTACGATTAATTTATTAATAAAGGTTCAACTCTGGGAATTTATAAGCCCATTGCATTATCAAGCGTCTCATCTGGTTTATTCTAAATATAAGCTCTTTTGTTGTGATTTGTTCAACCATCTCTTTCTTTATTGTGTTTATTGCCTGAATGTGCATTTAGGTCATTTTCAGATTTATTAAAAAGTCGATATGTGATGTCCCCAGTTTTGACCCCGGTTACATTAAAGGTACATGATGTATATATTGTAATTAATTGTGGTGAGGAGCTAAAGGAAAAATCCCCACCATCGATTTGGTTGTGTATGTTCGGCAATCGGGATCGTTGCCGATGGTATATCGTGCTACCTGGCACACTATGGTATTGGCATCATGTAAATATGCACATCAAATAAAATAAACCCACAACCAGCTACGATGGTGCAACATTAAATGAAAAGGGCATGATTTCCTATGGTTAAGGGGGGGGTTTCTAACCATGGGAGCCTTTGGGGGGGAAAGCCATGTGTCGGCACCTTGTTTGTTTTGCTCACCTTCCCTTGTCTCATCCAACCACCACTTTAATGTTCTGTTGAGTTGTTGAGGGAGTTATTGCTGGAAGTACAGGGTGGTAGGACTGTCAATATTTGCCACATGTCGCTCACTCCAACAACCGTCTCTCCACCTTCACGTGGGTAAGGCAACCATCACTATGCCACTCTCTTGGTTGTTGGTGTTCACTCTCATGCAGGGACATGTAGGCGGCCAGTTAAGAAGGAGGTGCGATTTCTTGTGGGGGGTTTGCCTTTCTCTCTCTCGCACCGTTTTACCAGTCCGTGGTTGTGTTCTTTCCTCCTGATCATGGATAGAGTCAGAATTTTTTTCCTCCACCATTGCTGGAATATGAAGGATCACTGTGGTTGTGTTATTTCCTCATGATCACGCATAGCGTCGGCGTTTGTTGCCTCCACCATTGCCGAACTGTGAAGGATCGTTGTGGTTTTCTATTGTTGTTCGTGGGATGTTATTTTCCACATTTTGTTGGCTGCGATATCCCTTGTGAATTAGCTGCTATAGGTTGTGGTGGAGTCATTTTGGCCATGATAGGGCCAAGAATGACTCAGGGATTTTCTTCCCCTATCTGAGCTGTGAGTTTGTGGTTTTGCTTGTCAATGTTGGGAGTTTGGCTTCCTTCCAATTTGCAGAATGTGTATTGTTGCCATCGTTCATTGGGGCTGTTGTATTCCCTTGGTTTTGGGTTACTTCTTGGTTGCTGAGGCTACAGATGTCCTTTAGGGATTGTTGCTGAGTTGTTTTGGCCATGCTAGGGCCAAGAACAACTTTGAAGAATTGTTTGACCTAAACTGTGTTTCACACTTTTTTTTGGGGTTGTCACCCTATTGTCTTTACCTTTTTCCTAGAGCTATGGACTATTTGTTTTACTATGGCATGCAGTGGTTGGTATTTGGATTGTTGAGAGTAGGATTAGAGGCTGGTTATTCTTGAGAAAACTGGTGTTTGGAGCCACTCAGACAGAGTTAGACTATTGTATTTCTTCTCCATATCCCTTGAAGAGTATTGGAAAGGGGAAGTAAGGGCCTGAGCGACTGTGAAGAAGAGAAAGGACTGATTCCTGGTGTCATGTGCATGAATTCCTTAGAAGTTAGGTTAACTCTGGTGTAGGCGTCCTTAGCCCCCATTGAGGCTGCCAACTTAGCATTTAGCCTTTCCTAGCTCCTTGATGGCCTGATAAACCCCACTGTGGGGGCTTGGCTGATTTGTGTACCTTGGCTATGTGTAAGCCTGCTTTGACCCTTATTCCTTGAGGAATCATGCCCACCTCATGGGTGGAATTGTTGCTGAGAGAATGATGAGCATGCTGGCCTATGGTTGGGTGGAACATTGCAGCGACGTAGCTGGTTGCGGGACGAGTTCTATCAACTGAGTATTCTTGACTATGTTGTCTCTGCATTTGTATTTACTGATTAATGAATTCTGATGAACATGTGGTATGCTTGAATGAATGTATGTTTGCTTCTACTATGTATATGAAGGATTATGCATCTTAGTATGTTTTATGTTTAAGCTTTTTAATTCAGCAATATATGCCTGTTCATCTTCATGGGGCTATTTTCCCGTATGTTTGGTGTTAGTAGCGTCCTCTTCGCTGGTCAAAGGGTTGGGGACATTACACGATAACTATCATTCTATTGGTTATTTAGTGATATTTGATTTATAAATACCATCCTCAGTAGGATTTAGCCATTTATATGCATGTGGTATGTGTGTAAGTCTGCCAGCCTTATGAGTTCTCCATCCCTACACCTTTTTGTCAAACTACTGAACAAGTTGTAACTAAAAGCCTTGTAATTGAGTGAGCTTCATGCATGTATTGAGAGTGAGAGGTTATATAGGTATCCAGCTTGATCCATATCAAAAAACCCTAAAAATAGTTTAAGTTACTAGGCATCCTCAAGCTACAACCTAGAGGAGTTTACTGGAGTGATAACAAGATGTCCTTCAATTGTAACAAATTTGATTCCCGAATGTCGGTTTAGGAAGTCCAAATCAATATAAATATACCTCCTGAAGAAGGAGACAGTGTTGAAAATAATATAATTTTGCTATGTATGCTTTCAAGAGTATTTTAATAAAAATTGTAGAGCCGAGGTCAGCGTTTCGCACAGGGATTCATGTGTTGTTTATATTAAAGTTTGTTACTTCCTTTCTCATGTGAATGTTTTTCCAGTTAATCTCTTCCATTATGTTTTCTTTCTTGACTATTTCGTCTCTGCATTTGTATTTACTGATTAATGAATATGATGAACATGTGGTATGCTTGAATGAATGCATGTTTGCTCCCACTATGTATATGAAGCATTATGCATCTTAGTATGTTTTATGTTTAAGCTTTTTAATTCAGCAATATATGCCTGTTCATCTTCATGGGGCTATTTTCCCATATGTTTGGTGTTAGTAGCATCCTCTTTTCCGGTCATAGGGTCGGGGATGTTACGGAATGGTATTAGAGCTAAAGGTTGCAGCATGGGCCTTAATGGGCCATGAAAGGTCAGCTAGCAGAGGCAAGTTGCCTTCTGCCCAATAGAAAATAGAAGAAAATCTGTGCATGACAGAGGAGAATTTTCGAAAAATTTCTTAAGTGTTTGGCTGTTGGCACATCGGAGCACTTAGAGAAATGGATCGCCAATTCTTAGCTGGTTGAGCACCGCCATTGCGGATGGCTAGACCACTATCCTTCCGATGGATAGAGCCTCCGACCGCCAATGGAGCAAAATTTCAAAAATTTTCTAAGTGTTGACTTTGTTGGCCATTTGAAAATGTTAGTTGTGCGGATTGCCAATGAAAATTGGAAGGAATTAGATGATATTGCTCTGCCGTTGCGGATAGCTAGAGGACTATCCTTCCGATGGATAGAGCCTGCGATCGTCGATGCCGCAGAGGAAGACATTCCGACAGCCGACACAGTAAACAAAGTTCAAAATTTTTCTCTAAGGCCCGAAATCATTGGGCATCGGAAGACGATAGTCATTCATGCGCCCGTTGTTGCGGAAGCTTAGAGAACTAGTATTCTGATGGGAAAAGTTCCTACTGCCAAGGCCGATTAGATTGGGCCGCCGATCGAAAAAAGATCGAAGATGATGAGTTGGTGTTGCAGCTGTTGGGTGAACTATTCCGCCGATGCATTAGTCTTCCAACTCATCGATGCTGAGGTGTTAGTGAATTATGGTTCCGATAATGAAGGTAGAGGAAGTTTTTCGCATCGCCGGAGAATAAGAGACAATTGAGCCGATGAAGCGGTGGAAAAGAAGACTAAAGAGAAAAATTTCGAAATTTTTTCTATGTCATAGAATCATTGGTCATCAGCGATGGTTAGTTGATCACATCGCTGATGATTAGGTGCTTTAGTTGCTGATGAGCTATGTCGGATAAAGTTAGTTGATCGAACGACTTCCATTGCAGCTAATTAGTAGACTATTTTGCCTATGGACATTGTTCTGACCACCGATAGAACCGTGGCTACGGAAGGCATAGAGAGATCGTGGGACACCATTGCGGCCATATAAAGAAGAACTAATTACCCAATGTTCTTCGAGTGCCGATGCCGCAAGAGCCTAGTCGCTCTGACCGTCAACAAAGTCATGAGCTGCAGAAGATATAGTTCGATTGTGGGCCACCGTTGCGGAAGCTGAAGGGACTAACCATATGATGCATAAGGCACCCGACCGCCTACGCAACAGGTTAGTCTATGCTACCACCGATGAAGTTTAGAGCAATAGACAATACTATGGATGGAAATAGACCAAGGAATCATCGATGAAACTCGGAACTGTAGCCGAGCAACTCGTCGATACAGTGGAAGAAATTAGAGGTTTCAGTCACCGAAATGCCAGAAGATTAGTAAAGAGGGGACTCGATGAACAATCAGTTTTGTCGTCGATGAAACTCTAAAAAGTAGAGGAACAGATCGCCAATGAGCACCGGAGAAGATTAGTGATTCTGGCTACCAAAACATCAAAACAATAGTTGGAAGGAGACCCGATCCTGTAAAAGGAAATTTGGGTTTTTCAAAGGTGGATTTTTCGAGCAAATTCCAACTATTTTTCGCTGGATTTCAATAGACTGTCAGTGGATTACAGGGCTGAAATGGAAGAAAATTCCAGGTGACTGAAGTTAGCATTCTCGACCAAAATACAGTTGTATGTTTTTCCACCATTCTAGAAGTGGTGTGGTTTTCACACCCGAGGTCAGAATGAAGCATGTGGATAGGCGTCGGAAAGCTTATCCACTGGGGAACAAGGGAAAGTCACTAGAATCTGAGTGTGGAGCAGCAAATGCTAGTGTTTGCGTGAAAGAGAAATATGCTGCTGTCAATGTGGACAAATCCAGGAATTGCATGCCCAGAGGTAGCAACACCATGAAGTCAAACCAGCTGTTGTGTGGAAGAGGAGTTCCATGCAAATATGAAGGACTTGAAAAGGGAAATTTCCCTAAACCCCATCTTGCTAATTATGATTACAAGTTTTATACATGAAATGTATGAGGATATTCCTTGCATGCATAGGATATTACATGTTGATAAGAATAGTGAGGATTCTACATTAATAATGAGCCACTAATGATAATTATTGCATTGGTGTTGGCATTAGTGGAAAAACCAATGACAACATGGACATGGCTGAATATGTTGTTGATGCTGACAAATGTGACTAGCAGCCCTATGAAGAAAGGGATAAGGCAACAAGTCCAGAATCAAAAGTTGGTGACTAAATTCTGCAATCTCCTACAAAGGACCAACCAAACTGGTAATGTCAAGGGTGTAAGTAGGACCCATGAAGGTAAGAGTTTAATTATGACAATTGCCTGGAGTGGTAAAGGTAAGAGATCTCATACCATGTGGATATTTGAATGTTATACTACCTTCATATAGAAATATGTTATGCCTGTATTATGTTGCTATGATCTTAGTAGCCCGAAGAAAGTAAGCACTGATGATCTTGATTATAGTAATGCATCCTATATGAAGTAGTCATGGTTAGGCCATGTATGGTGTGTTTGAATGCATAGTATTCCTGAATCAATGCAAGGTGGAATTGGGTGGATATGCCTTCAAATATTTTATAAATTTTGTAGTTATGCATTGAATGGATGCATATGAAGGGCATGAGTAACTAATTACATAAGTGTGGGTACAAATGCGGTGATGCATTGCATAAATGCATTGAGATAGTGCATGTGATATTATGAATAACTAATGGCTGAAATGATGAATTGATGACAATTCTGGAACAATTTTCAAGAGTTGTTATGAATGCAGGATAGTAAGTGCATGAAGAGGTAGTCATGATCAATTGGCTGCCGGAAATGCTCTATGAAAGGGCATGGTATTACAAACAATACGCTTGGGAAGTAAGAAGTATCTAAACCTTTCATTTAAATTACATAAATGAGGGGATTGTACCCTGTAATTTAAAGTATGATAATGATTGCGTGAAGTAAACGAGTTTTGGTAATATTGATGTGATTAACAACAGGAAGTATTTGAAGTTTATAAATTCTAGAAATGCTTCAGTGGTTTTTGCAACAATGAAAGGTTATATGCATCAAGACTTACTAAGTGCTTGGCTGATTGAAGTTCAGGTTCTGGGTAGATTGTTTGGAGCATGGAAATTAAAGTAAGACCATGACAAATGCCAGAATCCACCATGTGAAAGAACCAAACCTTATGAGAAGAGTCTCATAGCTGTGAAAATAATTTGTATGAATAATTGGTTGTTAAATTTGAATTGGTGAATTTCGGATTTGAGGAATTGCTGACAACTACTAATCACTATTGGCTTGCATAGAATTGTGTCAGGAGGACGCATTGTAAGTGGGTATTCATGTTATGATAGTAAGCATAAAATTATAATGGACATAGTAGATTTGCTCACAAGAGACCCACAATCGAGGATCACCTCATTGCCAAGCAAATCAATTTCTGTAGTAAACATAGTTGCAAATTATCATTGAATTTAATTACTAATGTCATTTCTTGGTTATGGAACAATCAAAGTTGGATTGTATTATCATATAATGATTGATTGTTTGGTTATTTGATGAATGTGCCAGGGGTACACAGTGCAGGAAGATCATGTGTGATGGCATGCAGGAGTGAAACTTCATGGGAAGGTTTTCCCTTATCTTGGAAACGGGTTTCGGGTGAAACTCCATTGGACATTTTGGGAATGTCTCATCTGCACTACATGTTTGGTAATCAACATGAGTGAGATGGTATAGGTTATGTCGGTAATACATGTGTGGATACGAAGTGTAAATAGTAATTGGGATGGAAAACTGAGGGAATGTTAACTCAGAGAAGGGAGCCCCCATTCCTCCTCAATGAAGGAATACTGCCTTGGCAAATGGATAAGTGTTCTGTAAACATAGCTAAGAATATGCATGTCAATTGTTGAATTCAATATGCAGAGCATGTTTTGATTTTATTTCCATTATGGTAGATTGCTTGAGTATGAATAAGGCCCACATGGCACACATCGGAAAAGGGTGCACACTCTTCCGATGTCGGATCATGGAAGGGTTTTTCAATATTGATTACACCCTAGGGAGTGGACACACTCCTGGTGTCTCAATACTTGATAGTGAATGGTGTGAAATGTGGTTACAATTTTAGAACAATAACGCTAACGAATATGCTTATACTATTTGTGTTGTCAGGCTAAATAGATGTAGTCTGGTATTGTACACCAGATGGGCAATGGCTTGAGCTCATCGTACCTCCTACTAAAGAGCACAGAGAAGGAGACATTCCTGAGGGACTGTCAACTCAAAGAAGGGAGTGGTCTCTTGTGTGATATAGGGTAGTGAGAAATTCCTGAGGGACTGACAACTCAAAGAAGGGAATGGTCTCTTGTGTGATATAGGGTAGTGGAATTAGAGTTCACTACTGAAAACGGAACCTGGAAATGGTCATTTATTGTTGATATAAGTGCATTGTTGATATAAGTGTATTGTTGATATAAGTGCAGGCAATTTTTGACGGTCTGATAAACCCAACTAAAGGTTGGCTTGATTGTGCCTGATATATGTATAAAAGGATGTTGTGAAGCAGCCTGCGTTCTGGCCTAACATCCAAGTCCATAGGCGATCCCAAGGCTTGCAAAGCAAAGCAGGATCCTGTGGACCAACGAGAAAACATACAATACAGATAAGTATTGGATTATTTTGCAATATCTTGCTTATGAATATATGTGTGTATATGATGTGGTTATGATGTTTTAAGCTCTTGTTTAAAGAGGTAAAAATTGATGCGAATAAACTAAACATGTGAATTGATTCAATGTTTGAATATAGGTATCGCTGGAAGTGAGGGCTATGAGAGCATCCTAGGTGTGCATGTGGACATGTGACTATCTTGAAGAGCTCAAAATGAGTAGTAATGAAAAAGGTGCTAGTGAGACTGTGAAGTTCCTAGCAGCCGAGACAAACCATCTGGGGAGGATCCATGGTTGAGAGGTATGAAATAGACCAGAGACACTAAGTGTCATGACCAAGAGGGATTGGTCTAGAATTCACGGTGAAGTGAAGAAGGCTGAGAGCATGAAAAGCCACAGTGGTGGTGTGGGTTCTAGGATGGAACAAAAAAAAGAGGGGAAAAAATCTTGCTACTCTCTCTTGCCTTTTGATTATATATATATATATATATATATATATATATATGCATTGAGAAAACAAAAGGTTGTTGAATGCATGTATGATTGAAAATAGAAAGTGTGTATTTGCTTAAAGTAAATTGTGAATGCTGGAATGGTTAATTCCCTACCCAAGAATGGACATGAATGAGCTCATGTGCCTGTTGGGAAGGCATGAAAAATATGAAAGTCTCCTCGATGAGGCTTGGAATTTCATGCCAATTGGGCAATTAATTAACTGATTTTAATGCCTATATTATGCTTGGTCTAACAGAGTTTCAATGATGCATTTCATAGGTGAAAGGTGAAATCTAGTGGTGCACATTGATCCAGCAGACCAAAAGTTGCTGGACTTGGTTGGAAGTATTCTCCAAATGATTGCCAGGACCCAAGAGAATCTTGGAGAGATGCTCAAGATACAGAAAAGGCAGAATGAGATGAACCACCAGATTTTGCAAGACTCTATTGGTTTGCAAAAGGAGGTCAAAATCCTTCTTGGAGAAATCCGTGAAGGAAAGGAAAGTGGATCAATGATGGGACATTCGTCCAAGTGATCCATTAAGAAACGGCCCAGGCATGAGGACTCAAAGGAAATTGAGCAGGAAAAGATGAAGCATCCAGTGAAATGCTGGAAATGTAGAGGACATCATTTACACCGGGACTGCCCAACGAGGGAACCTAAAGAGGGCCGCAGCCACAAAGTTCCTAGGCTTCGGGATAAGCCAAGAGCTAATAATCAACAAGAGAAGTTCATGGAAGCCAAGGGGCTTGGTCTGAAATGTTCAAAGCAAATAATTGAACGTGGGACAGATCTGCAAAATTTTGAAATTTTGGATGTGCAAATTGTATATGTATTCCTATGTATTGGAACACCGAGGACGGTGTTATTCTAAGGGGGAGGGGATTGTGATCTCCCCAGTTTTGACCCCGGTTACATTAAAGGTACATGATGTATACATTGTAATTAATCGTGGTGAGGAGCGAAAGGAAAAATCCCCACCATCGATTTGGTTGTGTATGTTCGGTAATCAAGATCATTGTCGATGGTATATCATGATAGCCGGCACACTATAGTATTGGCATCATGTAAATACGCACATCAAATAAAATAAACCCATAGCCAGCTACGACAGTGCAACGTTAAATGAAAAGGGCATGATTTCCTAAGGTTAAGGGGGGGGGGGTTGTCTAACCGTGGGAGCCTTTGGGGGGAAAATCCATGTGTCAGCACCCTGTTTGTTTTGCTCACCTTCCCTTGTCTCATCCAACCACCACTTTAATGTTCTGCTGAGTTGTTGAGGTAGTTATTGCTGGAAGTGGAGGGTGGCAGGACTGTCAGTCTTTGCCACACCTTGCTCACTCCACTAGCCATCTCTCCACCTTCATGTGGGTAAGGGAACCATCACTACACCACTCTCTTGGCTGTTGGGGTTCACTCCCATGCAGGGACACACATGGGGCTGGTTCATCTTCCACACATAGAGCTGAGTTAAGAAGGAGGTGCGATTTATTGTGGGGGGTTCACCTTTCTCTCTCTCGCACCATTTTACCAGTTTGTGGTTGTGTTCTTTCCTCCTGATCACGTATAGAGTCAGCGTTTGTTGCCTCCACCATTGCTAGACTATGAAGGATCACTGTGGTTGTGTTCTTTCCTCCTGATCATGCATAGAGTTGACGTTTATTGCCTCCACCATTGTCGAACTGTGAAGGATAGCTGTGGTTTTCTGTTGTTGTTAGTGGGCTGTTGTTTTCCACATTTAGTTGGCTGCAATATCCCTTGTGAATTAGTTGCTGTAGGTTTCGCTGGAGTCATTTTGGCCACGATAGGGCCAAGAATGACTCAGGGATTGTCTTTCCTTGTCCGAGATGTGAGTTTGTGTTTTCCCCTGTCAATGTTGGGAGTTTGGCTTCCTTCCCATTTGCGGACTGTGTATTGTTGCCATCGTTTGTTGGGGCTTCCTTCCCCTAGTTTTGGGTTACTTCTTGGTTGTTGAGGCTGCAGATGTCCTTTAGGGATTGTTGCTGAGTTTTTTTGGCCATGCTAGGGCCAAGAACAACTCTGAAGTGTTGTTTGACCTAAACTGTGTTTCACCCTTTTGTTTGGGGTTGTTGCCCTGTTGTCTTTACATTCTTCACAGAGCCGTGGACTGTTTGTTTTACTATGGCATGCAGTGGTTGGTCTTTGGACTATTGAGATTAGGATTAGAGGCTGATTATTCTTGAGAAAACTGGTGTTTGGAGCCACTCAGGCAGATTTAGACTGCTAGCTTTCTTCTCCACAACCCTTGAAGAGTATTGGAAAGGGGAAGTCAAGGCCTGAGGGACTATGAAGCAGAGAAAGGACTGATTCTTGGTGTCATGTGTGTGGATGCCTTAGAAGTTAGGTTAACTATGGTGTAGGAATCCTTAGCCCCCATTGAGGCTACCAACTTAGCATTTAGCCTTTCCTAGCTCCTTGATGGCCTGATAAACCCCAATGTGGGGGCTTGGCTGATTTTTGTACCTTGGCTATGTGTAAGCTTGCTTTGACCCTTATGCCTTGAGGAATCATGCCCAGCTCGGGGGTGGCACTATTACTGAGACATTGATGAGCATGCTGGCATATGGTGGAACATTGCAGCGACATAGCTAGTTGCGGGATGAGTTCTATCAGCTAAGTATTCTTGACTATGTCGTCTCTACATTTGTATTTACTGATTAATGAATATGATGAACATGTGGTATGCTTGAATGAATGTATGTTTGCTTCTGCTATGTATATGAAGGATTATGCATCTTAGTATGTTTTATGTTTAAGATTTTTAATTCAGTAATATATGCTTGTTCATCTTCATGGGGCTATTTTCCTGTATGTTTGGTGTTAGTAGCGTCCTCTTCGCCGGTCAGAGGGTCAGGGATGTTAAATGATAGCTGCCATCCTATTGGTTATTTAGTGATATTTGATTTATAAATACCATCCTTAGCAGGATTTAGCCATTTATATGCATGTGGCATGTGTGTAAGTCTTCCAGCCTGATAAGTTCTCCATCCCTGCACCTTTTTTTCAAACTACTGAACAAGTTGTAACTAAAAGCCTTGTAATTGAGTGAGCTTCATGGATGTCTTGAGAGTGAGAGGTTATATAGGTATCCGACTTGATCCATATCAGAAAACCCTAAAAAATAGTTTAAGTTACCATGCATCCTCGAGCTACAACCTAGAGGAGTTTCTTGGAGTGATAACAAGATGTCCTTCGATTGTAACAAATTTTGATTCCTGAATGTTAGTTTAGGAAGTCCAAATCAATATAAATACACCTCCTGAAGAAGGAGATAGTGTTGAAACTAATGTAATTTTGTTGTGTATTCTTTCAAGAGTATTTTAATAAAAATTGCAGAGCCAAGGTCAACGTTTTGCATAGAGACTCATGTGTTTTTTATATTACAGTCTGTTACTTCCTTTCTCATGTGAATGTTTTTCTAGTTAATCTCTTCCATTATGTTTTTTTTCATGTCTGAATAAGTGTATAACAGTTTGGAATTCATACATACTATGCTCCATCTATTGTTTCAGATATTCACCAAAGTTTTCTTCTAAAGTTAATATAGAATTCATTTTCCAATGCTCTGTGTTGATGGTCTATTCATGTTATTATTTTCCACCAGACAATTATAAATCGACTGTGATTGAATTTCTATCTTACCTCTATGTTGAAATCACCTGCATAAGTTTTGTTCATTTCTGTTACTTTTCTTGACTCCATCGCTTGAATGGTCTGTGTCTTGTTTCAACCAATTTTACAAACAATTTATAGTTTCACTTATACATATCTGGCATTGTCAATATTTGGCGAGAGATCCCTCTTGGAAGAGTATAAGCCCAATTCTCTCTTCAAAAGTGGTTCTGCTGTTACCCGGGAGCGGGCCTTTCACAACCTTTGGGCTCAATTCTGGTCCTAACAAACTGGTGCCATTGCCGGGGACGAGTTGAAGATCATCCCTAGGAATAACGACAAAACCTAAAAGGATAAAAGGTTTCTGTGGGAAAATGGAGATTCTTGTACATGAAAAAGGTTGTATCATTTGCCCTGGCGACTCCATTGAAATATTCTGGAAGGTGACTCCACTGAGGAGACCGGTGGTCAGAAAGAAAGAGACTCCTGGGGGCAAACAAAAATTTCTGGATTCGCGAGAAGGTTGTATGTTTGTCCTGGTGACTCCACACCCACTTTGGCTAGTATTGCACTAGATATCCTGGCTTCCAGAAAGATCCACACGAGATGTAACCCTAATCCCAAAACTTTACAAAGTGTGGATAATCCAAAAAGAATACTTAGAAATAGAAATAAAGAGAAAGTGGATTTTCCGTTGTTTGGTACGTCATCATCTCAGGATTTGTACGGCATAGCAGAACCTAGATGGGGGGTTAGAGCTGAAAGACTACTAACCAAATCTAAATCTGAATCTGACCTAAGGAAAGCTAGGGTTAGCTCTAATACACCGCAATCCTATCTCCTTGATTCTTTCTGGTTGAACCTAGAGACCCCACCAAAAGCTAAAGAAACAACCCCTATATTTCAGGACACCCAGTTGCCTAACCCATTGTCTATTCCTAATCAACCTACCCCGATGGCTATTGCTAGATTTTCCCCGTTATCCCTACCTCCACTTTTACATGACCTCCCCTTGAACTACGCCCAAAGAATTGCACTCTATGATGGGGAGGGAAATGTCTTAGCAAGCTAACATGTGGATAAGTTCGATGACTTCATCGACTTGGAAGAGGTGGATGATGAAGATGTCAAGATGTGGTTGTTCGATCAGATTTTGTTTGGGGAAGCCAAGAAGTGGTACAAATATTTTTCATCTAGGTCTATCCGCAGCTTCACTGGGTTTTAAACCATATTTCTAGAAAGGTGGGATGATAAACAAAGCTCATTACAAGTCATGTCTCAATACAACAATCTCAAGAAAGGAGGTTTTGAATCGGTCCATGAGTTTTCAAATAGATTCATGCAGGTCTACAACTCGATACCTGTCGATATCAAACCTTCACCCAGGGCTGCTAAACTTCATTATGTTGATGCATTTGACAATGATTTTGCTTTGTTATTAAGAGAAATAAAGTCAAACACCCTCCCAACCATGTTCACTGACACCCTAGAAGTAGAGGCCAATATGATGGCATGTGGAAAAATCAAACCGAGGGTGGAGGTTGACAGAAGGAAAGGTAGAGAAGAGGCACATCCCACTACTTCTACCTCTTCATCCAGTGATATAAAATTTGAGATGATGCTCAAAACTATGGAAAAATTGATGGACAGGCTAACGGTGGAGGCCAAGTCAATGAACCGGGAGCAGAATGAACCTTAGATAAGGAATCCTAATTTTAGGAGGCCAGTCCCTCCCCCGCTCCAACCAAATAGACGAAGGGATGTGAGGAATCCAAGAAACTAAGAAGAGTATCCAATTAGTCCTCCTTTCCATGAAAAATATGTGGCTACCAAAGATGAAGCAGAGTCTGTCGAATATCATATCCATCATTTCGGAAATTTGGACTCTGAGATCTATTTGACTGAAGAGGAACATGATAGGTTCACTCAAGTGGATGATAAGACCCTGACAGAGGAATTAGAGCAATATCATAAAGGCCATATGCATGCTATAGATGATGTCAGGAAGATCAAGTTAAGAAATAGGGACGTTGCTATACATAAGGGAGGGTTAAACCCAAACCAACCTTCTAGTAGTCAGACCGGCCGAGGGAAAGGAAATGAAAAACAAAAGGAGCTAATAGCACCTAGAGAGGTGGAAAAAGAGAGTGGTAATGTGAGGGAGTTGGAGCCAATGGAACCTGTCGAAATGGGAAAATCCCCTCCCTTTTTTAACCTCCAAAATGAGCTAGCTAAGCTGAAGGTCTCAATTCCTTTCAATGAATTATTGAGGAATCAGGAATACAGGGACACTATAACAAATATGATTGCAAACCAAGGAGAAGCTCACCCGGATATCTTAGAGCTGACTAAAGACAACCCTACTATTATTCTGGGATCTAAGATGGATAGCATGGACAGCGAAGACGAGGAGGTTCCCCCATTTTACATGAGCTTGAATGTACATGATATGGTGTTACACAATGCTATGTTGGATTCAGGAGCCTCACACAATCTGATGCCAAAGGGAGTGGTGGAAATCCTGGGATTGGAGATTACAAGGCCTTATAAAGATCTGTACTCCTTTGATTCTAAGAGGGTAAAATGTCTGGGATTGATCAAAGACATGGTAGTATCTTTAAATAAGTTGTCATCTAAGATTGTAGTCATGGATGTCATTGTGGCCGACATTCCACCCAAGTTTGGTATTTTCCTGTCAAGGTCTTGGAGTTCGAAGCTGAAAGGAAGCTTGCAGATGGACATGACCTATGCGACAATTCCTGTTTGGAATGAAAACAAAAGGTTGTATAGTGAGAAGAGATTGCCTTACGTCATGAGCTGTCAGGCTCAGCCCGACATCCATCATGTTTATGCCATGGACACAGACTTAGGGTCGTCTATTTTCTTCAATGATACATCTCCTTGCAACTCAAAAATCACTGTGCCATGAAAGGGTAAAAAGGATAAATAAGAGACTAGTGAGCTGGAAACTTTGGAAAGAAAGGAGAAGGACGAAGGACTGTGGAAGATGTATTTCGACGGCTCAGTGGCCAAAGCGAGTGCTAGTGTAGGTGTGTATATAATCTCCCCCATTAGGGATAAAAAAGATTACTCTTATATGTTGGTTTTTGAATGCTCTAACAATGTAGCATAATATGAGGCCTTGTTGCTAGGCCTGCATGGACTAAAGGATTTAGGAGCAAAAAGGGTCCAAATTTTTGGGGATTCAGAGCTTGTAGTAAATCAGGGGAATGACAGGTATCAGAATAGACATCCAAGAATGAGAGCTTATTGTAATGAGGTGTGGGATATGTTCAAAAATTTATTCACTGAAAATACAGTCCAAGTGATCCCCAGATATGAGAATACGGTGGCAGACTCCTTGGCTACTGCAGTAGGAAAATTCGAAGCTCCTACGGCAGGCAAGAGGAAATATAAAGTAGATATTATAAATAGACCTTCCATACCGGCCAACACTAGATATTGGCAAGTCTTCAAAGATGATATTCAGATTAAAATATTTCTGGAGTTGTCCGGTGAGTTTGTAAACACCCACATAGATGAATGTGGCGCTGACCCCGAAAACCTCCTAGACATTGAAGAGGAAGGGGAAGAAGTCGTCGGGATGGGAAAAATAAAAGACTCTTTAGGAGGCAGGGATATAATCCATTTGAAAATCAATCATATTCCTAGAGGTTTGATCCTTTAGAGTCCCTTTTTGACCAAAATGATGTCGCCAAAGATCCGAAGGTCGAACCTTCCATGGATGCCATCGAAGATTTAAATATTGGCACTGAAAGTGACCCAAAAATCATAAAAATGTCCAAGAAATTACTCGCTAAAGAAAAAGAAGGGTATGTAAATCTGATGAAGGAATACACAGATGTGTTTGTGTGGAGTTATGAATATCTCAAAAAGTATGACACTTCCATCATACAACATACTATTCCGATTAAACCCGGAGAAAAACAATTCAGGAAAAAACTCAGGAGAATCAATCCGAAGCTATTACCCATTGTTGAAAAGGAATTAAAAAGGTTGTTTGATGCAAAGAGAATAATGAATATGAGGTTTTCAAATGGTCAGATAATTTGGTTCCTGTTCAGAAAAAGAATGGAGAGATAAGACTATGCGTAGATTTCAAAAACTTAAATAAAGTGTTAGAATAATCAACCCATAGTATTTACCCACTTAGACATTAATTCATTTATTTTTTCTTATTTGCCTAGTCCATGAGTCCCACCATGTGCAAGTTGCTAATTGCCTATCCATAGAGGTAAAACTTGCCATTATTGACTCATGGAGCACTTGGGAAAGCCTTAGGAATCAAATCTGCTTTATTCCTGGCCTCCTAGGCGCCCATCTGCTTTTTCTGCTTTATTCCCTGCTTTTTCAGTGTTTTAAGGCACATAGGAAAGCAAGACTAGGTGAGGTGAATCAGATTTGTTGCCTCTTCCTCCTCCACTCTTTCCTCAATGAAAAAGCATGTATGAGCTTCCATTTGACCACTCTTTAGCTTTCCCATGTGCCCTTGCTAATTTGTGGGGTCCTTGATAGATTTGGGATCAGCTTTTT
>LPNX010912542.1:230817-270036 GCA_001517045.1 Pseudotsuga menziesii
TCTTTGAAAGACAACTACACATTGCCGAAAATGGACTAGATACTGCAGAGGGTGGTAGGCTCATAAATGATATCCACTATGGATGGTTTTTCCAGTTACAATCAGGTGAAGGTGTTACTTGAAGATCAATAAAAAACTACTTTCACAACACCTTGGGGTACATTCATGTACGCAAAGATGCCGTTCGGGTTGATGAATGCTGGAGAAACTTTCCAACGTGCCATGGATATTTCTTTTGCATATGAGAGAGAAACATTTGTGGTAGTATACATGGATGAAATTACTCTATACTCTAGGTGGGATAAAGAACATATCAGGCATTTGGAAATATTTTTCATTAAATGTAGGAAGTATGGCATCTCATTAAACCCTAGAAGGTCGAACTTCACTCTAGAAGAAAGAAAGTTGCTAGGACACATCATTTCAAAAGAAGGGATCAGGATCGATCTAGACAAGGTAAAAGTCATCTTGAGAGTAGAAGAACCAAGGAGTAAGAAAGAAATATAGTCTTTCATCGGTCAAGTCAACTTCTTGAGGATATTCATCCCTAGCTTCGCCGAAATCTTGATGGACATTACGTGCATGATAAGGAAAGAACATGAAATCAAGTGGAAGGTAGGAGTCAAGAAAGCTTTCAAAGATATAAAATAGGCCATTTCAGAGGCTCCTATACTGATCAACCCATATTTTGAGAAATAGTTCTTAGTGTTCTCGTATGCTTCAGAACACACTATAGTGGCAGTGTTGCTACAGAAAAATGATAGGGGAGAAGAACAACCCATAGCGTTCTTCAGTAAAATATTGAGGGATGGATAATTAAGATATAGTATAATGGAAATGCAAGCCTACGCTCTGGTTAAAGCTTTGAAATATTTTAGAATCTACCTCCTCCATTCCCACATAATTGCATATGTACCCAACAGTGTAGTGAAAATCATACTTACACAGCCGGATCCGGAGGGAAAGAGAGCTAAATGGGTTGCAGTGCTCCTGGAATATGACACAGAAATGAAGCCCACGAAATTGATCAAAGGGAAAGGGTTAGCTAAGATGATGACGGACTCCCATTATGACTCTCTGCAGCTGAATTTTCTCGCTTTTCAGTCTGGTCGGGTGGAAGTAGAGTTGCAAGTGAAGCCTGATTTCTCTGCATCTCCTTGGTATGCTAACATTATTTTTGTATTGCAGAATATACAACCTCCTACTGGGATAAGCAAAACCTAGGATAGATCCGTAAAACTGAAAGCTACAAAATTTTGCATCATAGAACAATATCTTTATTGGAAAGACCCCGGGCGGATACTGCTGAATTGTCTTCTAGAAAATGAAGCTCAACATATGGAAAAGGAATTTCATCAGGGAGATTGTAGAGGGCATCATTCGTAGAAAGTTACCGCAAAAAAATTTCTGAGGGCAGGATTTTATTGGCCTTCATTGTTCTCAGATGTCTATAAGGAAATGACTAAATGCCACCAATGTCATATTTTTGAAGGGAAAAGGAAAGTGGTGTCTCTTCCCCTCAACCCTATATCTATGGAAGATCCTTTCCAGCAATGGGGGTAAGATTTCATCGGAAAAATAAATCCAAAATCCTTAGGGAAGTATAAGTGGATTCCAACTGCCACTGATTACTTCACAAAGTGGATTGAGGCCATACCCACTAGGAGGGCTACAGAAGAAGTGATAATGGATTTCTTAGAAAATAATATTTTGGCAAGGTTCAGCTTCCCGAAGCGGATTGTGACAGATAACGCACCTGCATTTAAATCTAGGAAAATGATTAATTTTTGCCACAAATATCATATAAGATTAAATCACTCTACGGATTATTACCCACAGGGGAACGGACTGGTAGAATCCTCTAAAAAAATCCTTGTGAGGATTATTAAGAAGTTGTTGGAGGATAACAAGAAAGCACGGCACACAAAATTTAAATATGCCTTGTGTGCTGACAGAATCAGCCCCAAAAGGGCCATTGATATGTCACCATTTCAGTTGGTATATGGAGCTGAGGTAATTTTTCCTACCTCTTTGGGTGTTCCTGTCATGAAGTTATTGTGGGACCCTTTGGATGAGCCTAATCCCATTCAGAGAAGGATCAACCATATTATTGAGCTTAATGAAGCAAGGGACAAGGCTTATGATAAAGTACAGATACACCAAGAAAATATGAAGAATACCTTCAACAGGGGAATAAAGAAAGATGTTTTCCAGGTCGACGAATTGGTGCTGAAATGGGATATCCCGCACGAAGAAAAAGGGAAACATGGAAAATTTGATCACTTATGGGTAGGCCAATACCTTATTGCAGCACACAAAGGAGACAACGCCTTCATTTTACAGTATCCCGATGGGTCGCAGTACGAAGGGGGCACGGTGAATGGGATATTTCTGAAACATTACCTTGAATGAAGGGGCTAAGGTCCATGTATCATAGTGTAAATATGTCTTATGTTTTAATCAGTATGGATGGTGAATCAGAATATTTGAAGCCCGTGGAGAAGGCCCTAAGATCATAAGAGTTAACCATTCTTTCAAAATATGTTTTCTTTTAGGAACTGAAATAAAAGGAGGTTGTCAATGGAGTAGGTGACTAGTCTATGGGTTCTTTGCTACCTCATTGGGAGGATAGCATCCCTTGTGGAGACGGTTGTTAACACTCTGTTAAATTTTGGTCATAAGAGATACATGGGAATTTCAGCCTTGTCGAGAGGTGTTGGGAAGGTAGCTCAGTGTTCGCAGAAGGGGCTGATGGCACACACAAAGTAGTATTCAGCCATTGGAATAAACCTCGGTGGTGAATGTTGAAAGCTACAAAATAGTCTGTGGATTAGAGATGCAGGGTAAAGAAGAGAATGTTGGGCATGCTGAAAGAATTAAGTGGGAATCATGATTGAAGGTTGAGATTGATCAGATGGCAGATCAACGACGTTGAAACATTTTGCACGACAAACATGACCGACCAAAGCCACTTTTCTAGATTGTGAATTAGGTTAAAAGACAGAGGCATCTAACGGTCGAGAATGGGATCCAAGAAGATCCACCGTTGAAATTGATTTCGCATCCCATATTTGCGAGGATGCAGCAACAATTTTGGATTGTGAAAAGTGTAATGGGCCACTGAGATCAATGGTCACTATGAGAATAGAGGGAGATCAGTGGTCATAGTTCATTTTGTAATCTGCAATAGCACGGAGGGAACCAGAACCTCACTTCACGAAGAATGGTGGGGTTTGCCCAGATCAACGGTTGTGAAGAAAGTCGATCTTGATCAATGGTTGTGCTGCACACACGTGAAGTAGGGAAAGATGTAGCATAAAGAACCTTACATACCTACGGTTTAGATTACAAAGAGTAATATCTACGGTGCAAGCCGCCTAGGAAGGGCGTGAAGGTTATGTTGTGTGAAAATCTATAAAGGGTCCATGTGAAGTTGCAAAGATTTGTATTTTCCAAACCTCGAAGCCGTCGAATATCCAACCACATACAGAGCGCCAGCACAGACCGACCAAGAGACTGTGCTACAGAAAAAGGTAGGCCCTTGATACCCTCTTAGTGCTATTTAAAAATGGACGTAGTAGGAGCTAGAGAAGTGATAGGGGTGAGAGATGATGTAGAACCTGAGGCCATAGGTTGAAGGGCAGAAGAAAGTCTGGTAGATGAGAATGCTGATATTTTTGATACCATCCTAGTGGGAGAATCCATTGAAACCGCTAGAAGCAAATTGGAAATTCTTAAGATTCGAGGTGGAGATACCTGCAGTGTTTTTAAACCTTCTTCCATTTCTTCTCTGTTGGCCAAACACCCCATTTCCTTGAGTTTTTTGAATGGTGTGGAGACAATTTCTTTGTCTCCAAAGGTGTCATTATGAATAAATCAAAGTCTAAAATACTTTTCTTAGTCCAAGCTTTCATCATCCACAAAACCCTAGATATCCCAGATGAATTCGCCCATATATCCGAAGACTACCAGGAAGAAAATATTATATGTTGTTTTAGAGAGTCTACAGACGAAAGTAAAGAAAACTTCTTAAAAACTTGTTCTAAACCCAATAGCAAACCCATCGACCTGTATTACCCTATTGACCTCAACAAATTCAATGAAGAAACTCAATGGTGTATATCCCTGACCAGTTAGTTTCTAGGTCTAGATACCGATGCTTATGTCCCAGAGTCATTGTTGAGTCTTTTGTTCATCTTGAGTACATGTTCGACCGAACTTGAATTTCCTAGACAATACTGTCAATCTTGTTGCCTTAAGTTTGATGAGTTCTTGGCCGAGAAAATCCGTTCTCAGTTAGAAAATTTCCATGGCACTAGAATGTTCAGATTCCAGTCCTTTTTGCTGAGGATTATTATAGCTTATAATGAGGAAGACCTACAAGTACCAGATTTGGAAATCACTGCTGATATGGCCACCGATAATTGTGAATTCATGAACCAATTGATGGCCAAAATATACGAACTCTTCTTTCAAGAGAGGCTACCTAGGGTGTTTCTTGAGATGAGGCAAATGCTGTAGCTGTCAAATAGCAAGATGATAGGGGACTAGTTCCTCATAGAATTTGGAATGACCATAAGGTTGTACGGCTTCGTACATCCACCCTCCATTCTAACAGCTTTTCTAACTGCCAGGGTTTTGTCCCTAGAATCGATCCGGCAAAGACTCATTGTTGAAGAAGAGCACTTCCTAAACATTAAGAAAAGCTCGAATTTGATTTTCTCATGGGAGGTGAGACTGTACACAGTTAGGAGTAGAGCTGCTTTGCCCCTTGTCACCAACTTGCTCAGAGGCATGGAGTTTCCCTTGGGACAAGCGGTAAATTATGACCCTCACCAAATAATCTCCAAAAGAAGGAAAGCTCACAAATGCAGACCTTTTGAACACAGTGAAGTACCTGGACTCAGAGAAGCAGCAAACTGGGATGATTTACCTAATCCTTTCCCAATGGATACAAGCATAGAGCAAAGCACTAGCTCACAACTACCAGGGATAACCTCTCCCTAAAGAGAATTGGATAAATTAGTTGCAATAGACAGAGTATTCTCATCATTGGTCAGCTATTCAGCGAGTTCAATAAAAAGAGGGGGTCAAGAACCCATGGAAACTGAAGAAGTGGACATGGCCAGCATGCCCAAAAGTTAGAAAATAGAATGGGGACAACAGTTGGTGCATGTTAAAGGGAGGCAGACAAAGGGATGGGTGAAGAAGAATTTTTTTGCAAAAGAATAGCAACAGGAAGAGCCCAAGACAACCGAATTGCAAATACAATAGTATGTATTTGACGGGAAGACTCCAAGCAAGCATGCATCCAAAGAGAAATGGCTAAGATATTACCGAGAGAGGGTTGATAAAACTTTTAAGGAGATGACAGAACTATATAGCGAGGCATCGTGGTTTCCTTGCCCCAATGTGGCACTGAAAACTGTAAGAGATCATGCCAGTGACACCCTTAGCTTGGCCTTGGCAATGGGGAACAAAGTGTTAGAGGTCAGTGTGAACCTCTCAAAGGTTCCCACTACTAACATAATACACCTCAACAAAGAGACTGGAGATATATTGAATTCCATATTGCTTACGGCTACCATACAGATGTCCAAGCTAGAGGAAAGTAAAGTAAAAACTTTAAACCTTTTAAGGAAGCTAAGAGTGGAGAACAAAGCACTCAGAACCCAAATCAACAATTTATAGATTAAAGCAATGCAGATATAAGGACTGGCACATAAAGGGATTTTGGCTCAGAAATTGCTCGATGACAAGGAGAAGGAGATCCAGACCCTGAAAAAGAAGCTAAAAATCCCTGCCACCTAGCTCGCCCAAACAGAAGAATTGGCTTACTTTGAAAGATAAAAAGAGACCTTGAATGCTGAGCTTACCGACTGCAAATCCAATCTACTAAATATCGAAGAAAAAGAGAGGCAATGGGAAGCAGACATCCATCTTTTGAAGAAAAGCGAGGTAGAATTAAAAACCAGATTAGCCATGAAGGAAAAGGAGCTTCAAGAAAGAAGTGTGGAAAGTGCAATCCAATCCACAGGTGTGGGTGGAGATATGGATACCAGTTCTCTCTCTATAGCTATGTCAAGGATAGGCCTGAAAGATATAGAGCTCATTAAAATAAAGCAGCGTATCGAGGAACTAGAAAAAGAAAGGGTCTAAGAGAAGCAAGGAAGAGAAAAGACGGAAGAGAAATGCCAAGGACTGATTCAACAAAATGCCAAGCTAAGCCAATAGGTGGTAAGTAAACTTTCCTTGCAAGGCACTAGACATTTGATCTGGGATCAGATCATTATGGAAGCTGACAAGTTCAGGCATTATCTAGATTTCATTGAAGACTAGGAAAGTGCTATGATAGAAGCCAAGAAAAAGTTCCTAACAGTATTAGGAGAAACACAGAAAAGGCCCTTGGTGACAGTAGAAAATTCCATTACTTTCCTAAGCCCTCTGTCGAACGAGTACGCCAACCGATACGGTATCCAAAACATGGTTGCTATTGTCTCCAGAGCTAGAAAGGTAGTTGCTAAGCACAAGATGTTGGAGACTGTACGGGACAAAATAGAAGTTATTGAGAACAAATTCCTGGAGGTCACCAAGTTGTTCAAACCACTGGTATGTAAAGGAATTCCTTTTTCTGGAAAGAAAAGGGTCCTTTATTGTCCCAGAAAGAGTATCCGGAGTGCTTGGTGCATTGTTGATTAGATAATAACAAGTTTGGAGATATGCAACAATCATTGTCAGGGAAGATCATTTTTGATAAATTGACCAGTGATTTTGAATTGTTGTTTGATTTTAAAGATGCATGCACTGAGGTCCCTGAGACTTCATACCCAGACACAATGGAGCTCAAAGCACAAGCATATGACATAACAGTTGCGACCCTGCCTAGTCCTGATTTATGGAGAATCATTCAACAATATGGGTCAACCAAATTCAAAATGCATCCATAGGAGTGGAAATGATAATACATAGGAATTTTTCTCTGCATTGCATTCCCATTCCAATGGCCGCCTCTCTCAGTGCTTTGTATAGTCATCACCCGCCAGATGGAAGTAAAGCAAACTCTCGTGCATATTTCTTCCTGCATTCCACATTTCATTGTTTGGCCGTTTCATGCAAATTGCAGCCGATGTGCCACGTAAGAGTTTTTTAATAGATTTCCTTCAGTTGTAACAAATTTTGATTCCCGAATGTCGGTTTAGGAAGTCCAAATTGATATAAAAACACCTCCTGAATAAGAAGACAGTGTTGAAACCAGTGTAATTTTGTTATGTATGCTTTCAAGAGTATTTTAATAAAAAATGCAGAGTCGAGGTCGGTGTTTTGCACAGGGATTCATGTGTTGTTTATATTACAGTATGTTACTTCCTTTCTCATGTGAATGTTTTTACAGTTAATCTCTTCCATTATGTTTTCTTTCATGTTTGAAATAAGTGTATAACAATTTGGAATTCATACATGCTATGCTTCGTCTATTGTTTCAGATATTCACCAAAGTTTTTTTCTAAAGTTAATATAAATTCATTTTCCAATGCTCTGTGTTGATGGTCTGTTCATGTTCTTCTTTTCCACCAGACAATTATAAATCGACTGTGATTGGATGGCTATCTTGCCTCTGTGTTGAAATTTCCTGCATAAGTTTTGTTCGTTTCTGTTACTTTTCTTGATTCCATCGCCCAATGGTTCTGTGTCTTGTTTCAACCAATTTTATAAACAATTTATAGTTTCACTTATACATATCTAGCATCGTCAATATTTGGTGAGAGATCCCTCTCGAAAGAGTAGAAGGCCAGTTCTCTCTTCAAAAGTGGTTCTACTATTACCTGGGAGCGGTCCTTCCACAACCTTTCATCTCAATTCCGGTGCTAACAGAAGTATATCATTATTTTTATTTAATTTAAATTGTTTAACATAAATGAGTAGGTTTTATATTAATAAAACTATGGCTGAGCCACCCAAGAGGTTACATTTGTGAGTTCTTTGCAAAAAACAAAATTCCCCATCACAACAAATGAGAATACTACTTTTATTTTATTTAAATTGTTGGAACATATTAGTTTGAACTTTAATAACAATCTAATAGGTTATGGATAATCAATACTCTAATCATTTAAAAAAAAAGAGAAAGCAGATTATGACACGAAATCAAAAGAATATGATTATGAAATTTCCAAAAAGAACGCGTCAAAATGATCAAATGGGAAAGAAAGGGACATGCATCTTAGAAGGTAAATATTTAGAAATAGAACAATGTATTTCCTTATGCAGTATAATGCTTATTTTTATTGTATGAAGATGTTAGGCATATGTTTAATAACATTCTTAGCTACATTTACAAAGAAGAGGAAAATACAAACAATAGCAAAGAAGATTACGCCTTCTATGCCTTTGAATGACTCTACTAGTCCTAACAAAGAAGCAAATGACAAAGATACATTTTCCTCTTTTCAGGAGGAGGAGCAACATAAAGAACAAGGTAAGCTCATTAATGTATAATTTTGTAGTTCTTCATAAATAAAGTTTTATGACTTAGAAATCCATAACACCTTTACGTGCCCTTATTTTATAGAAGATGTTCACAAAGAACAATGCCAACAAGATATTAGTATACAAGGTGAATATCCCTCTACACAATTATCAAAAGATAAAGTCAAGAAGAAAGGTAGAGGAGAAACTAAATGTGCAGAAATCAATAACTTGGAGGAAAGGATCGAAATTTATATCAATGAAAGGAACCAACCAATTGCTCCAAACTCCATGAAGCTATATTCATTACTAGGTGTGCTGGCAAGGGAAATGGTTCCAATCAATTATTCTGATTGGAGGAAGGTTTTAGATCAATTAAATGAGGACTTGTGGAACATTATTAATGTGAGTATTAGACATTACGTGTATTTGTTTTCAACATTTCTATTTTTGGATGATTTCGAAGTTTATTTTCAAACCATGTATGACATGTAAAAATGCAATTCTTGTATGTTGCAGGAAAAATTCATAATCCCTCCGGTCATTAAAGAATATTAAATGAAATCCATTAGACATAAGGAAAAAAATCATAGACATTGGCTGACCAAAAATACTGTGACCCTTATGAGTCAATAGAGGAAAGATTAAAAAATGTTCCCCCAAATAGTGTCATGTCCCCAACCCTTACTCGGTGGAGAGGACACGACTAACATCTATCAAATCGGCAAATCTAATCCCCCATGAACATGATACATATATAAAATTTGAAATGAAATAAAACATTCATAAGTATAAACAGATGTATAATAAAATATACATGATATATACAGTGGAAGCAAATAATTCATTCAACACATTCATGCATTCAACATGTTCATGATAATTTCATAATAATCCATAAGCAAATACAATTGCGAAACTTAATTAAAAAAGAATACTTATCTTTGGAGAAGCTTTTCCTACAACCAGCTATGTCGCTGCAATGTTCCACCCAACCATAGGCCTGTGTGCTCTTTAATCTCTAAGCAACACTACCACCCATGAGCTGGGAATGATTTTCCCCAAGGAATAAGGAACACTAGCAGACTTTCCCCATAGCCAAGGATACAATAAAACTCAGTCAAGCTAACACATTTGGGTTTATCAGACTTACAAAGTAGGTGTTTTACACTTAGCCAAATTCACATGGGACACAGCCAAGCCAACAGATGGGTTGATCAGGATACCAGCCAAGCCATACTTCCAGTTGGGTTTATCAGGATGCCAAGGAGGTGGAAATATTGACTGCTAAGCTAGTGAGCTCGACCCCAAAGCTATGAACACTCACACAGGATCTAGCTTGATTTCTAAACAATTACACACCCAACATAAGGAAGCATTACCTTCTCTGCTACATAGTCCCTCAGGCCATGCCTTCCCTTCCAGTGCTATTCAGGGCATGCAAAGAAGAAAACCAACCTTCTAGGTTGGTCTATGAGTTTCTTTCACACACTAGGTTTATCAAGCAAGTCTAGACTCTATTTCCATTCCTTCAATCAATTCATATGCCAAACATGGATGCACACACAGTGATATCACTCCTGGGATTTATCAAAACATAGCAGACGCCAGGGATTACATACACACACCAAAATTTACGAATTTTTGAACATTGTCGGTGCCAGACCGACTGCTACAAAATACCAAAACAAAAACATTGTTGGTCTTTCAAAATCAAAGACACAAAATAGGATATAGGGAAATCGTGTTCAGGAAAACAACTAGCAGACAAGAGAAAATGTGAGAGAGAATAATCCACAGAGGAAAACAAAAAAATGTGAAGGATTCAGATCGCCGAACAAGAGAAATTCGTGAAAGGTTCAGACTCATAATCATTTTTTCTTACTGGCCCTTGCATGAATGCCGAATTGGTTTTCCCAAAATGTTTTTCCCTTCCAAAATCGTGAGGGAAGGTGAAACACTGCCGCATGAGGGAAAAGTGGTTGTTTTTGGTGTTTTTTTGTACAAGAAAATTTAAAAACGTTTTTCCAAAATTGGTGCTTTTCCCAATTCGAATTTCTGCCCACTCTTCCAATCCCCTACTCCCTCATTCTTAGGAAAAATCATTCCCCCATCTCATTTAGTTGCGTTGACATAGCTGACTATGGGTTTTCTTAATTAAAATTGCAAATTTAACATGATGTCCAACTTTTTAATGTTTAGCTAGGATAAAATACCATTGGCTCAGCCTTAATTTCCAAAACATAAACACTAAATCAATGGCAGGGCTTTTCCCTAGCTCCACACCATGATTATTTACATCATATTATTTAAATGAAAACGGGGTCAAAACTGGGGTGTTACATTCCCCTCCCCCTTCAACATCACTATCCTTAGTGCTTTACACCATTGAAAAAAAATGCTTGTTGGTACTTCCCTTAGCAATCTACAGAGTTGAACAAAAATGGATGTGCCAGTCGCATGGCATCCTCGAGCTCCCATGTAGCTTCTCTTCAGGACCGTAGTGCTCCCATTGCACCTTCACCTGTCTTATTGCTTGGTTTCGGAGCATTGTGACCTTCCTGGCAAGGATGCGCATAGGATTTATTTGGAACTCTTCCTCTGGTTCCACCTATATCACATCCCAATTTATTACATGGTTAGGATCATGTACATATTTCTTAAGAAAAGAAACATGAAAAACATTATGAGCTCTAGTGCTAGTAGGCAATGCGAGTCTATATGCAACTGGTCCTATTCTTTCAAGCACTTCAAACAACCCATAGTATCTAGGTGACAACTTGGCAAAAATTCCAAGATTCAAGGAAATCTTCTTTGCTTTCACTCTGAGGTAAACATGATCCCCGACATTGAACTCTTGGTTCACCCTATGATTATCTGCATAACTTTTCTGTCTGTCCTAGGCTGCCTTCAAGTTCTGCCTGATCTTTACAACTTCCTTCTCCATCTCCTTGAGCAATTCTGGACCAATCAAAACCATGTTTCTAGAGTATCCCAAGTCACTGGTGTCCTACAACTTCTGCCATACAAATCTTCATATGGACTCATCCCTAAGGATGCTTGTTGCCCATTGTTATAAGCAAACTCTACCAGGTGCAAATAATCTTCTCACTTGGTTGGTTTGTCCATCACATATATGCGAAGCATGTTTTCCAGCACTTGGTTAACTCTCTTGGTCTGTCCATCGATCTGAGGATGGTAGGCTGTGATGAAATTCAACTTTGTACCCAAATCTACAAACAACCCCTTCCAAAAATTGGAAGTGAACTTGACATCTCTGTCAGAGACTATTACCTTAGGCAATCCACACATTTTGAAAATATCCTTCATGAATATATTTGCAATGTCACCAGTCTTATGCGTAGACTTAACCGGTGTAAAATGTGCTGCCTTTGTAAACTTGTCTACCACAACCATGATGGAATCATGTTGTCTCCAAGCATCGGCAATCATGTAATAAAATCCATGGAAATAACTTCCAATTTCCATTCTGGAACTGACAAAGGCTACAACAAACCTGCTGGATGTTGATGTTCAACCTTCACTTCCTGACACTTCATGAATCTTGAATAATATTCAGCCATGTCCTTTTTCATTCCTGGATAAAAGTACTGTTTTCTAGCTGTAGCAATCGTCTTCTAATATCCCGGGTGACCAAGATATGGGGCTTGATGGATCTCATCCATAACAACCTTCCTCAAATCTGCTACCTTTGGAATATAAACTCTATTATTATAGGTAAGAAGTCCATCTTCTTCCAATTTATATCCCATTTACTTCTTTTCAAGGCTTGGATGCTACAACTTGTCCGTGACCCGTGCATACAATTCATCTTCAGAAACATGATCATCAATCTACTACCTCAAATATGATTGGTGAATACTAATGGATGCCACATGCATTTCCTGCACCTTCCTGCTGAGTGCATTATCTACTTTATTCTATTTTCCTTTTATGTGCTTGATTTCAAAATCAAACTCACATAAAAACTCCAACCATCTCGCTTGCCTAGCATTTAGAGTAGGCTAATCAAACAAATATTTTAGACCACAATGGTCTGTCCTTAGCTCAAATATTCTACCCATCAAATAATGTCTCCACATCTTGAGATCATGTACTATGGCTGCAAGTTCTAGATCATGAGTGGCATAGTTCTTTTCGTGCTCCTTCAGCTTCTTGGATTCATAAGATATCACATGGTTGTTCTACATAAGAACTCCTCCAAGTCCCTGGACACATGCATCTATAGATACCACACAATATTTCTCTAGGTTTGCAACTTTCAAGACCGGTGTGCACTTGTGAGAAGATACTTCAAGCACTGAAAACTTTCTTCACACTTAGAAGTCCATTCGAACTTTATCCCCTTCCTTTGTAAAGAAGTGATAGCATGTGCAACCTTGGAGAATCCTTCAATGAATCTCCTGTAATATCCTACAAGCCCCATAAAATATCTTTCCTCTATCACATTCTTTGGAGTAGGCCAATTCTTAATAGCTTCAATCTTCTCAGGGTCTACAGATATACCCTCCTTTGAAATAATGTGACCCAAGTACTGAATTCTATCCCTATAGAAGTGACACTTTCTTATCTTCGCATACAATTGATGTTCTTTGAGCAATTGCAATGTTAGTCTCAAATGTTCTTCATTCTCTTCTTCATTCTTAGAATAAATAAGAATGTCATCAAGGAAAATAAGAATGTCATCAAGGAAAATAAGAATGAGTTTGTCCAAATACCTACTGAAGACACTATTCATAAGGCACATAAATGTTGCTAGTGCATTTGTGAGACCAAATGGTACCACTACAAACTCATAATGGCCATACCTTGTTCTGAAGTTTGTCTTATGAATGTCTTCATCCTTGATTCTCACCTGATGGTAACCAGACATCAAGTCAATCTTGGAAAATACCTTTCCTCCTTTCATTTGATCAAACAGGTCATCAATTCTTGGCAAGGGATATTTTTTCTTCACCGTGACTTTATTCAGCTTCCTGTAATCAATACACAATCTGAGTGTACCATCTTTCTTCTTTACAAATAAAACTGGTGCTCCCCAAGGAGACACACTTGGCTTGATATAATTTTTCTCCAACAATTCTTGCAGCTGCATCTTCAGCTCTAACATTTCTGGTGTACTCATTTTGTAGGGTGCTCTTGACACTGATGCTGCTCCTGGCACAAGTTCAATTGTGAAATCAATGTCCCTCTTCTGAGGAAGTCCTGGAACCTCATAAGAAAAAACAACCCTGAATTCTTGCAACATAGGATATTCTTCCAACCTAGTATTTTCATTCTCTGCTTCCTCCTCAATATGGGATGCATACAATTGAAAACCCTTTCTACAAAACTTCTTTAACTAGATTGCTGAAATCTGCCTTACTGAGATTACCTTTGGAATGCCTCTTACAACTATTGGGTTCCCTTCTTCATCCATGCATTCAAAATTCTTATTATAACAGTCAAGCTTCATTCTATGAGCTTCTAACCAATCCATTCCAATGAGAGCATCATAGGAACCAAGTGGTAGAACATTCAGATCTACACAAGTGATCAATCCATTCATCACCAATGGACATTTCTCCACCACCTCATTAAATTTTCTCTTAGTTCCAGTGGCTAGCTAAACTAACCATGACTTGCTATGCTTTGCTTTCCTAAGAGCACAAACCTCCACTACTCTAGGAGCAATATAACTGTGAGTAGAACCAGGGTTAATCAAAATAGAAATAGATTTCTCAACAATCTTACCTGTAACTTCAACCACTGTTGACTGGTGATCTTCCTAGTGGTCTTCCAGTGCTGCATAAAGTCTAGGTACGGCCCTTGCTACTTGTCCCACTGTTTCTGCTTCTTGAATATTGTATGCTGGCCTTTCATACTCATTCTCAAGTGGACAGTACCTGCTCATGTGGGGTCCTCCACATTTCCAACATTGGAGTGGTCCTTTGTTATGTTGTGGATCTTTTGGCTTCTCTCCCATCACTCTAGCTGGATGCTTCTCAACTTGTGCTGGTTGCTTATGTTGATTTCCGAAGTTAGAAGGTTTGGAACCTTTTTCCCTTTGATCCAAATTCTCATTCATATTGTTCTTCCATGTCTTCAGGTAGTCTGGTTTGTTCTTTCTTTTCTCATAGCAGTACTTAATCTTCATTATTGCCTCCTAAAGAGTACTAGGTTCATAAAACTCAATCATTTCTTTGTAAGATTGAGGAAATCCACTCAGAAAATGTTGGATCTTCACCTTCTCATATTTTATGTACCTGACATACCTCAATAGCTCCAAAAACTTGTTTGCATATTCCTCCATGGTTTGTTGTCCCAATCTTAGCTTGTGGAACTCTTTGATATTATCATCATATTACCTGTCAAAGAGGTACTTCTCCTTGAAATACTTCTAGAACTGCTTCCACACAATATTCCTTTTATTGATTTTCTTTGCTTTCCTGAAATGCTCTCACCATATGGATGCTCTTCCGGTCAAATTGAATATCACTATTCTACCTTTCATATTTCCTGAATAGTCTTGGACTTGAAAATATTTTCTCATCCCAAGAAGGCAAGCTTCAGCTTCTTGACCATTATTTATCTCACCATTAAAGGTAGGCGGCCTTTCCTTCTTAAATTCATCTCGTGAGTGGTTCTGGTAGCACCTCCTTCTCTGATTCTCATGAGAAGAAGAACTTGAATCTCTAGTGGACCCTTTAGAGTCATATGACTCACTAGGTGATATCTTTCTTCTTCTAGTAGTGTTCTTACTCCCTTCTGGATTTTCTGTTCGGTCCCCATAGTTCATCTTTCTCTGAATATCTGTCAAACTTTGCAGCATGGTTGCATTCAGCTGATTCTACTCCTCTTGAGCCTTAACCAATATTTCATTATCTGCCATGTAACTCTACATCTCCACCATTAGGCTTCTCATGGTGGGTGCAAAATCTGGGGGAGTCTCTTGCAATATTTTCCCATTAGATTCTGTCTCAACATTTCCAACTTGGACATTTTCCCCCATAGCATCTTCCTTGTACTCATTGGGGTTCTGTACATCATCATGCATGTTGTCGGTTCTCATGGCTGAACCACAACTCACTTTACCCAACTGCACTACCTGGATTTCTTCTTTTGAAGGTGACTATGATTCTGCAAAATGTGTTGATAAACAAAAATTGTTAGTTTCATAACCATTCACATGATTTCATGATTACTTACCATCATCTGAAAAAATAGCACATTGACAACTTTGCCCAAAACACATAATTTTATTTCACAAGGAATCACTGTCTAAAGGGGATGATGGGGGACAAGGGGGATATTTCACTCAATATGGTGCATAAACAGGCTGCCATTTTTCATCTTTCTAGCCCTGTAGATCTCACTGAAAAACCTTGTTGAATTTCTCTGTTTCGGCAAAATTTTCAAAATTTTCACCCGCTGCATCAAATTTTTTTTAGACTTTCACCCACTACAGTGGCTCGATCGTCATATTCCATCCACCGTAGCGTCTCCATATTATTTTCTCATCCACCGCTTCGTCGGCTTCATCTTCTTTTTCCTTCTGCCGCCGCATCGAAAGACTCCCCAAGTTTCATCTGCTGTAGTGGCTCTTTCCCTATCTGTCATCCGCTGTAGCGGCTATTTCCTCTACTTCCTTCTGCCATGGTGGCTGTTTCCCCAACTCTGAACCGCAACTGCACCCCCAGTCTTCTTTTTCCTGTCGTTGTTGCGGCTCAAAAATTTGAATTTCTTCCGCCACACATCGGCTCTATCTTCAAATTTCTTTCACCGCGTAGTGGCTCTTTCCCCAACTTCCATCCGCAATTGCGGCCCCGATATTATTTTTCTTGCCACCTCCAACACTTAGATAAATTTTTTTTCATCTTTGGAGGTGAAAACTTGGTTCTACCCCCTGTTGTGGCTTGAGCCCTGACTTCCTTCCATCGTTGTGGCTCGAAGCTCGACTTTCTCCTGTTGTTGTGCCTCAAAGCACGATTTCTGCCTACCGTTGGTGCGGACCAAACTTCCCTTGTCTACCACCGCTGTACCTCAAATATTGGGTAACCACCTTCCATGGTCAACCCACTTCAGCCTTCTCAACCGACAAGGAAGAGTATTTAACACTTAGAAAATTTCCAATTTTTTTTCATCAGCTCCTTCCGGGCGACCCAGCCGCTACGGTGGCTCACTCTTTTCTTTTCTATCACTGCTACGGTTCAATCAACAAAACTCATCCGTTGTGTTGAAAAATAAAGACAGTCATAGCCATCGTTATAGTTCTATTCAGGTTTCTTAGCCGCCACACAAAAAAGTATTTTCTCCAATACTTAGAAAAATTCATACTTAGAAGAATTCAAAAGAATTTTCTGTCTGCCTTCTTTCCTTCTGCTGATCACAGAGGCTGGTTATTCATGGCCCATGGAGGGCCAAAGTTGCAACTAGAGCTATGATGCCACACTGCCACATCCCCCACCCTTACTCAGTGGAGAGGACGCGATGAACATCTATCAAACCAGGCAATCTAAGCCCCCATGAACATGATACATATATAAAAATTGAAACAAAATAAAACATTCATAAGTATAAACAGATGCATAATAAAATGTACATGATATATACAACGGAAGCAAATCATTCATTCAACACATTCAGGCATTCAACATGTTCATGGTAATTTCATAATAATTCATAAGAAAATACAATTGCAGAACTTAATTAAACAAGAATACTTATCTTTGGAGAAGCTTGTCTCGCAACCAGCTATGTCATTGCAACGTTCCACCCAACCATAGGCCCTTGTGCTCTTTAATCTCTCAGCAACATTGCCACCCCCGAGCTAGGCATGATTTTCCCCAAGGAATAAGGAACACTAGCAGAATTTCCCCATAGCCAAGGATACAATAAAAATCAGTCAAGCCAACACAGTTGGGTTTATCAGACTTACAAAGGCAGTGGTTTACACTTAACCAGATTCACATGAGACACAACCAATCCAACATATGGGTTTATTAGGCTACCAACCAAGCCATTCTTCCAGTTGGGTTTATCAGGTTGCGAAGGAGGTAGAAAGATTGACTGCTGAGCTATTGAGCTCGACCCAGGGCTATGAACACCCACACTAGATCTAGATTAATTTCTAAACAATTACACACCCAACACAGGGAAGCATTCCCTTCTCTACTACACAGTCCCTCAGGCCATGCCTTCCCTTCCAGTGCTATTTAGGGCATGCAAAGAAGAAAACCAACCTTCTAGATTGGTCTATGAGGTTCTTTCACACACCAGGTTTATCAAGCAAGTATAGAATCTATTTACATTCCTTCAATCAATTCAGATGCCAAACATGGATGCACACACAATGATCTCAATCCTTGGATTTATCAAAACATAGCAGACGCTAGGGATTACATACACACACCAAAATTTATGAATTTCTTAACATTTCCAGTGCGAGACCCACTGCTGCAAAATACCAAAATGAAAACGTTGGTGGTACTATTCAAAATCAAAGACACAAAATCAGTTTCAGGGCAATCGTGTTCAGGAAAACAACTAGCAGACAGGAGAAAACGTGAGAGAGAGCAATCCATAGAGGAAAACAAAAAATGTGAAGGATTCAGATCACCAGACAGGAGAAATTCGTGAAAGGTTCAGACTCAGAATTGTTTTTGCTTGCTGGCCCTTGTGTGAATGCTGAATTTGTTTTCCCAAAACGTTTTTCCCTTCCAAAATCATGAGGGAAGGTGAAACGCTTCCGCATGAGGAAAAAGTGGTCATTTTTGGTGTTTTCGTTCCCAAGAAAATTTAAAAATGTTTTTCCAGAATTGGCGCTTTGCCCAATTTGAACTTCTTCCCACTCTTCCAATCCCCCACTCCCTCATCCTTAGGAAAAATAATGCCCCCATCTGATTTAGTTGCATTGACATAGTCGACTGTGGGTTTTTTTAATTAAAATTGCAAATTTAACATGATGTCCAACTTTTTAATGTTTAGCTAGCATAAAATACCATTGGCTCAACCTTAATTTCCAAAACATAAACACTAAATCAATGCTGGGGATTTTTCCTAGCTCCACACCATGATTATTTACATCATATTATTTAAATGCAAACGGGGTCAAAACCAGAGTTTTACAATTAGGATAAGTGAGACAGTTTGGAGATAATTCGTCCTACCACAAGCCACCATTGAATTCTTGGTAAGCAAAAAGTTTACATATTATATAATCAAGTTTTTTAGAATGTCTATTGGCTTGTAATGTTGACTTATTTATGTTATTTTCAATTGATTTCTAGGATATAAGGAAAAAAACAAGGAAAATAGAGAAAAGGAGAGGGACTTGCACACCTCTGGACGTCGAGGTTATCAACGGGTCGAATATGATATGGTAAACAATGTGATGATATTCTATCCGATATGAGAAATATTAGCATATTTTAGTTTCATTGTAATGTCACAACTTAACCATACTATTTTACTTGTTACAACTAGAAAAAATCTATAGCCTCTGATGAAACAACTACAAGCATTACTAGGGAAGAATTATGGAAGAAGTGCCATCAAAAGAAGGATGGCACTCCAATCACACCAGCTGTAGGAGAAACAATAGTATGTTCTCAACCTTTTAATTTAGATATTGATTAAAATTTCATTTTACATGTTGGAAATGTTTTCTTCTATGATCTGATTTAATTGTGTGTTAATGTTAGCAAAAAATTGAACAACCACAAGTAGAAGTTGCATCTCAAGACTTTGTAGCTAGGGATGATGCCCTTGCCAAGGTATTAGGTGTTGATGCAATAGGACGATGTCGTGGCATTGGCTTAGGATTTAAACCAACTAACAAGTTGCCATTATATGCCATGGGAATAATTTCTGATTTTGTAATACATCAGTATTATATAATGTTCGTTGCATGTGAAATGAGATGTTGTGTTGTGAATATGTCGAACGAGTAGTTCGTTTATCATATTTTCATTAAGTTTTTTTTTTGTAAATTAGTTTATCCTTCTATTTCCAAAAAAAGGCATTTACAGAAAAAACCTAGCCCTCCCATTTACAGATTTTCATTAGGAGAATAGCTTTTCTGTGGGTTATGTGGGGTAAGTCAGTTCCTTCCATTCACCCTTGTTAGCATGGCCTATACAAAGTTGATTGTGAAATAAGTGACCTATACCGTGGAGCAAACTAGTGATTTCTAAATTTGTTGAAGACGACAATGTTTCTCGAAATGGTTAACCCCTACATTTGTCTTTTTTTCCCTTGGCAAAAGATAGCTCTGTAGCACATGATAAACTTTAGCACAACCCACGAAAACCTGAATGCATCACAAAAATAATTTACAAATAAATCCCTAACCAACCCCACAATAACACTACTGAATCAATAGATGAATCATAAGAATGCAATAATTTTGATTAGTACAAAATATAAAACCTCGGAGCATACTCACCAACAATCTATCAATGACAAAATCAATGTACTGACTCATAAGCTTGGAATTCATCCCCACAATATCACATGGGAGAGCATCACATACAAATTCTCTTTCAATCTATACAACATCACAAACTATACAAATTCTTTTGAGTTTCATCATGCACAATAGGTGGCATAGTTTTAGCTAGATCCTAATATTGTAGAGTGGTTAAAAAAACACATTATAATATTAGAATGTGAGTGTAATCCTGTAGCCTTTCTATATGTTGTTATGCTCAGTCAATCAAATACAATCAAATCCAGGGAGGATAGGTAAATCCCATGGCCAACAAGAGACCATTGGGTAGTAGAGAATGGAAGGGGATACTGTGCATCTTGTTGAAGACACCAGTTTGATCTTTTGATATAGTATCCACATCCATATCTAAGAGGTTTCAAGTTCTAACTAAAAAGACATTGACAAATAAGTTAATGCAGGGAAAAATACAAAATGTATAGAATTCTCATAAGTCACTATGAATGCAGAAATGATCAACATGCAAGATATTCATTCTTCACTCTAATCCTTGAAATTTTTCATCATTAATTTTCCAAAAGTAAAAAAACCACAGTAAGCAAAAATAAAATGAGCTGCTTGTTACCCATACTGGAAGAGATAAATATTCTTCATGTGCTGTAAACCAACTATGAACCAAGATTACAAAGGATACCTTCATGGATATAATATGTACTCTAAATGATAAGTCAGATAGGTTTTAGGAGCTTTATAGTGATTGATTGGTGGTTTTGATAACTTCATCTTCTGACAACTGTATGAGTCAGTAACATCTTCAATCTAGATACTTTGTATTTTAATGTCAATAGCTTGGAGTTGCTTAAGGCACTCCATTAAGGTTTTCTACATGATGTAATTGGAAGTTTCAATGATCACTTTTGATCATCTTTAACATTCATATGATTTATTTTCCACATTGTAGCAAGAATAACAAAATGACCAAAATTAAATATTTAAAGGAATAAGCTTGCATCGAGAAACAAATTCATATGCAATAAATAACAATAATAGTAAGATTATTTCTTAACTCAATTGAGGCCAGGACCTTTTATGTTGTACAAAACAACCAATATACAAATCATTTTGAATTTGAAAATCAAAACTAAGTTTAAATACAGACTACTCAATTTTCACTTGAAGTCACCATGTTATTACATTGTAGACACAAAGACTATGCTCAGAGGAATTAGAATCAGAAACTATCACAAGGATTCTTCTCATACAACTAGAAAGCATTCAACATGAATTAAAACATATGGAAAATGACATAACAGAGAACACAAAATGAATATAGACACTATGGTGAATCTCATAAACTTAGAGAAGCATTTTCATTATTACTCGCAAAAATGTTTGTAGCTCCACAATCCTGGCACATAGGCCTAAAAAATATGAAAGTCAAATCAACCTATTTTCACCTCCAAGGAGGTTATATTTATAATGCTATGGCTCCCAAGACCAACCTAGAAATAGAGCCGAATTATGTTACAAAATTTGGGGATCAAATCCTGAAATCATCATAACGAATCTTAACAGACTTCTTGAGGTGGTGGATTCGCCACAATTTACACCTAAAAAATGAAATATGATGTGACTTCCATGCTAGATAAAAATAGCAATGCGGTGTCTGGGATGTAGGCTTGATTTCTTTAGTAGTGACGTTCCAGAGCTTCACTATCAGTTTTATTCCTATTGTGCACCTCTTGGCGTACATGCTGAATTAGTGTCACGTACCCATGCCCCAATATCATGTGAAATTAAAATTTTAATCGAGAACCTTTACTGTTCGTCGAAACATAGTGCATGGCCATGTCCACATCTCGACATTTCCAACTCTGTCATGCTCCCTCCCGTCTTGCAGTGATCAGTTTGACAATATGCAAGGAAATATCTCAGAGGATATTGGACGGCAAAGAGAAAACGCAACGGAAAACAACGATCACAAATGATCCCACAGACTTGAACCAAATCAATGGTTCAAAATCCACCCGCAAAAATCAATGATGTGGAAAGTCCAATTTGTGGGGTCGAAAAGTTACAAAAATCTCAATATCACTTTCCCCATCCCACATCCCACATCCTGCATCAGAAACATATCGACGTCAGAGAATCATCTCGCGAAGATCGACGACACAGAGATTTGAATGGAGGGATTGAGAATTATGGGAATCACAACTCCGTGATCCTGCATCCTGCAAGTTGCATAGAGGAAGTTGCGGAAGGGAAATCTATGGAAACAAAAATCTACGAAACGACATTCTGCATCCCACAAACCTGCAAATTTGTGCAAAGGGATATTTATAGTAGAAAATTCAGCTTTTCCACTGAATTCTTGGATCGATCTGATCATTGAAGCCATTACCGATCTGGCCAATCTACCCTGCAACTTAGTTCGAAATGCATTGATGGAAAAACATACATAGGTTCCTATACTTGCAATCATTCAAAGAACAATTCACCAATTCAATGCAGCAACATGTTTAGCACATTCCATCAAGCAGTTTGTAAAAAAGGAAATACAATTGCAGAGAATAACATAGACAAGAACACTTATCTTCCACAGAAATTGTCTCGCAACCAGCTATGTCACTGTAACGTTCCACCCAACCCTAGGCCAGTGTGCTCCTTAGGCTCTCAGCAACACTGCCACCCCCAAGCTAGGCATGATTTCCTTAAGGAATAAGGGAACACTAGCAGACTCACGCATAGCCAAGGTGCAATTACACTCAGCCAAAGCAAACACAATTGGGTTTATTAGGATGCAGGGTAAAACGTTCCAATAGATGGGTTTCACAAGCCACTTAGCCAATCCATCTCATAGTTAGGTTTCACAGTCTTTTCACAGTCAAGCCAACCTTCACCTTGAAGGACCAGTCAAGCCAATAGATGGGTTTATTAGACAGTACACAATCAAGCCATCTCACTACTAGGTTTATCAGGCTAACTATCCAAGCCAGCATCCGCAGTTGGGTTTATCAGACTGTCCAACCAAAGGTTACTAACAAGGTCAAACACAACAAGACACAGCCAAGCCAAAAGATGGGTTTATCAGGCTACCAACCAAGCCATCTTTCCCGTTGGGTTTATCAGGCTTCCAAGGCAATGGGAAGGAAGAACTGCTAAGCTAGTGAGCCCATCTACAGAGCTAAGTACGCCTGCACAAGATCTATCTGGCCTGGCTTCCCTACTACCTACAAACCCAACATAAGGAAGTGTCCCATTCTCTACTCCATAGTCCCTAAGGCTACACCTTCCCTTCCAGTGCTCTTCAGAATGTGCATAGCAGGTTTACCAACCATTCTTATCTTATTGTGAGGTTTCACACTAGGTTTATCAAGCAAATTCTACATCTCTCCCATTCCTAAGTCTTGTACATAGTTCAGACTCGAACTAGGGTGCACAACACAACAACCACAAGGAGACTCTACAACACAGGGTTACTCTAGAACATGAGTAACAGGGTCTTGTACACTCTGTATTTTAAGATAATGCTGCAATTCAGAAATCACAGTACTGCGAAGGGAAAACAATCGCAGAACGTGAAGTATACACACAAGTTATCCCCATTGCTACCACAATGTCACAAAACACTCGTAGAATGCGAAGGATACCCACAGGAAGAGATCTATGCTACCGCAATGTCACTCCTCTGGGAAAAATGAAGATGGCGGTGAATAACTTTGTGAACCAGAATGTACCACAACTCTCAAAATGTGAGAGTAAATCCCAAAATGTGAACGCATGGTTCAACACTGGCATACGATTCTGGTGTTTTCTTGTCCATGCAAGAAAAACATGACATTCCAGGACTAGGTGATTTTCCCAATTCGAAATTTTCCATACTCTTCCCCTTCCAAGCAATAAATACCTCAACCACCTTCTGGCAGAATAAATGGTTGGGAAGAGAAGACAAGAAATAGGGTAGTTGACAGTTCTGATGGGTTCTCCTCATGACACATGGCTTTTCCCTAAATAGGCTCAAGGTTAACATTCCCACCCCATTATCCTGAGGAAAATCATGCCCCCATATCATTATTCGTTGCATTGACATAGTTGGATGTGGGTCTTCATTAATTTGCATATTTACATGATGTTTACAAATGTGCTTGACTTAGCATAGAAACCATAGACATCAACCTTGATTTCCTATATACCAAACATTAATCAATGACAGGGCCTTGGCCTTGAGCTCCTTGTCATGATTTGATATAACATTTACATCATATATATATATATATATATATATATATATATATATATATATATTAATGAAACAGGGTCAAAACCAGGGTGTTACATTCTCCTCCCCCTTCAATAGCACTGTCCTCAGTGCTTATAAAATTTGAACAAAATGCTACACTAGCATCGCCTCAGTGCTCCGCAGAATTGAAAAAAATGGATGTGCCAATCACATGGCATCCTCTAGCTCCCACGTAGCCTATTCAGGACTGTAGTGCTCCCATTTACCTTTACCTTCCCTATGGCTTGGTTCCGGAGCATGGTGACCTTCCTATCAAAGATGCGCATTGGCTCGATTCGGAACTTTCCCTCGGGTTCCACCTGAATCACATCCCAATTTATCACATGGTTAGGGTCATTTATATATTTTGTAAGAAAAGAAACATGAAAAACATTATGAGCTCTAGTGCTAGTAGGAAATGCAAGCCTATATGCAACTGGACCTATTCTTTCAAGCACTTCAAACGGCCAACAATATCTTAGTGACAACTTGTCACAATTCCCAAGCCTCAAGGAACTCTTCTTTTCCCTCACTCTGAGGTAGACATGATCCCCAATACTGAACTCTCTGTTCACCCTATTCTTATCAGCATAGGTTTTCTGTCTGTCCTAGGATGCTTTTAGATTCTTCCTGATCTTTACAACCTTATGCTCCATCTCCTTGAGCAAATCTGGACCAATCACAACTCTGTTCATTGGATTATCCCAAGTCACTGGTATCCTACACCTCCTACCATACAAATCCTCATATGGACTCATCCCTAGGGATGCTTGTTGTCCATTATTATAGGAAAAATCTTCCAAGTGTAAATAATCTTCCCACTTGGTTGGTTTGTCCATCACATACATGCGAAGCATGTCTTCCAGCACTTGGTTAACTCTCTCTGTCTACCCATCAGTCTAAGGATGGTAAGCAGTGTTGAAGTTCAACTTTGTACCAAAATTTGCAAACAACCCCTTCCAAAAATTGGAAGTGAACTTGACATCTCTATCAGAGACTATTGCCTTTGGAAATCCATGCAATTTGAAAATATCCTTCATGAATATCTTTGCAATGTCATCAATCTTATGCGTAGACTTAACCGGTATAAAATGTGCTTCCTTCGTCAACTTGTCCACCACAACCATGATGGAATCATGTTGTCTTCAAGTCATTGTCAATCCTATACCATGGAAATAACTTCCCATTTCCATTCTGGAACTGGCAAAGGCTACAACAAACCTGCTACGTGTTGATTCTCAACTGTTACCTACTGACATTTCATGCACCTTGAAATATATTCAACTATTTCCTTTTTCATTCCTGGCCAAAAGTACAACTTTCTGGTTGTAGCAATTGTATTTTGATATCCTAGGTGACCAGAATATGGAGCTTGATGGATCTCATCCATAACAACTCTCCTCAAATTTTCTACCTTTGGAATGTAAATTCTGCCTTTATAAGTAAGCAGTCCATCTTCTTCCAATTTATATCCCTCATATCTCTTCTCTAGACTTTGCTGCTACAATTTGTCTTTTATTTGCACATACATTTTATCTCCAGCAGTATGATTAACAATCTACTGCCTCAATTCTGATTGGAAAATACTAAGGGATGCCACATGCATTTCTTGCACCTTCCTGCTGAGTGCATCAACTACCTTATTCTCTTTTCCTTTTATGTGTTCGATTTCAAAATAAAACTCACATAAAAACTCCAGCCATCTAGCTTTCCTAGCATTCAGAGTAGGCTGATCAAACAAATACTTCAGACCATAATGGTCTGTCCTCAGCTTGAATCTTCTGCCCATCAAGTAATGTCTCCACATCTTGAGAGAATGTACAATGGATGCAAGTTCCAGATCATGAGTAGCATAGTTCTTCTCATGTTACTTCAAATTTCTGGACTCATAACATATCACGTGGTTGTCTTGCATAAGGACTCATCCAAGCCCTTGTCCACATGCATCGGTACACACCACAAAATATTTCTCTGGGTCTGCCAGTTTCAATACTGGTGTACTGGTGAGAATATTCTTCAACTACTGGAATCTTTCTTCACACCTCACTATCCATCCAAACTTTACCACCTTCTTTTGCAAAGAAGTAATGGCATGTGCAACCTTGGAGAATGCTTCAACGAATCTCCTGTAGTATCCTACAAGTCCCATAAAAGATCTTACATCTGTCACATTTCTTGGATTAGGCCAATTCATAATGGTTTCAATCTTTTCAGGGTCCATAGATATACCCTCTTTTGAGATAATGTGACCCAAATAATGAATTCTATCTCTATAGAAGTCACACTTGCTCAGCTTTGCATACAAACGATTCTCCTTAAGCAATTGTAATTTCAATCTCAAATGCTCTCCATGTTCTTCCTCATTCTTAGAATAAACAAGAATGTCATCAAGGAAAACAAGAACAAACTTGTCCAAATACCTGCTGAAGACACTATTCATAAGGCACATAAATGTAGCTGGTGCATTTGTGAGACCAAATGGTACCACTACAAACTCATAGTGTCCATACCTTGTTCTGAAGGCTGTCTTATGAATGTCTTCATCCTTGATTCTCACCTTATGGTAACTCGACCTCAAGTCAACCTTGGAAAATACCTTTGCTCCTCTCATTTGATCAAAGAGGTCATCAGTCCTAGGCAAAGGATACTTGCTCTTTACTGTGACTTTGTTCAGCTGTTTGTAACCAATACACAATCTGAGTGTACCATCTTTCTTCTTTACAAATAGAACTGGTGCTCCCAAAGGAGACATGCTCGGTCTGATATACTTCTTCTCCAACAACTCTTGTAGTTGCATCTTTAGCCCTAGCATTTTTGGTGTACTCATTCTGTAGGGTGTCTTGACACTGGTGCTACTCCTGGCACAAGTTCAATTGTGAAATCAATGTCCCTCTTTGGAGGAAGCCCTGGAATCTCATCAGGAAACACATCGCTGAATTCCTGCAACACATGAAAGTTCTCTAACCTAGGAGTTTCATTCCTTGGTGCCTCCAAACTATGAGCTGCATATAACTGGAAACCTTTCCTACAGAACTTCTTCAACTGCATTGTTGAAACCTGCCTCACCGAAATCACCTTTGGAATGCTTTTCACAATCCTTGAGTCTCCTTCTTCATCTAAGCACTCAAAAGCCTTATTATAATAGTCAAGCTTTACTCTGTGAGCTTCTAACCAATCCATTCCAATGAGAACATCATAGGAACCAAGGGGTAGAACATTCAGATCTACACAGGTGATCAATCCATTCATGACCAATAGACATTTCTCTACCACTTCACTAACCTTTCTCTTAGTTCTAGTGGCTAGCTGAACTAACTAAGATTTGCTATGCTTTACTTTCTTAAAGGCACAAATATCCACTACTCTAGGAGTGATGTAACTGTGAGTAGAACTAGGGTCAATCAAAATAGAAATAGATTGCTCAGCAATCTTACCTGCAACTTCAACCACAGTTGACTGGTGATCTTCCTGGTGGTCCTCTAGTGCTGCATAGATCCTAGGGATGGCCCTTGCTACTTGACCCACTGTTTCTGCCTCTTGAATGTTGTAAGATGGCCTTGCACTCTCATTCTCGAGTGGGAAATTCTTGCGCATGTGGGGTCCTCCACATCTCCAACATTGGAGTGGTTCTCTGATCTACTATGAATCTCTTGGATTTTCTCTTGCCACTCTATATGGCTTCTTTTCAGCTTGGGATGGATGCCTCTACTGATTCTTAAAGCTAGAAGGTTTGAAACCTTTCTTCCTTTGGTCAGACTTCTCATTCTTCTTGTGTTTCCATGACTTATGGTAATCAGGTTTTCCTTTGCTTTTCTCATAGAAATACTTAGCCTTCCTAATTGCTTCTTCAAGAGTTCTAGGTTCATAAAACTTGATTTTTTCTTTGTAATACTGAGGAAATCCATTCAGAAAACGTTGGATTTTCACTTTTTCATCTTTGATGTACCTGACATACCTCAATAGTTCTAGGAACTTATTTGCATACTCTTCCATGGTCTACTGTCCCAATCTCAAATCATGGAAATCTTTGATCCTGTCATCATAGTACCTATTAGAGAGGTATTTCTACTTGAAATACTTCTGGAGCCATTTTCACTTAAGTTTTTTTTCACTGATCCTCCTTACTTGCTTGAAGTGCTCCCAACAAATGGATTCCATCATGTTAGCACCGGGATTGAGCCCCAAGGTCGAGCAGGGGGGAGGCCCACTCCTAGATAACAACAGAACCACTTTAGACTGTGCCTCCAGTCCTATCCAGTCAGAGAGGGATATCTCATTTTGTCTTCGGAGTCTACTCCACGTAATATTTTCAGTCAAGGATAATTAGGGGGCCAGGATCCTGAATGGGACAAAGTGTATCAAGGTGAGATGTAAGGTGGGATTATCGAGGTAAGGGACCATTGGCAATTCAGTCGAAAACCTATATAGGGAACACTTGCACAAGGAAAGGAATGGTGTGGGGTTGCAAACAGAAGCAAGGTAGCTGTTGATCTCCCAATTAGGAAATATTTAGCAGGCGATTGGAGGACGAGAGAGAACAACCCATCACATGGAGCACTGACGAGATGAATTCCATGCAACTTTAGAAGAAACTTGATAAATTTATGGAACAATAGCCAGAGCATAACGCGTATGAATTCCTAAATGCTATACACTAAGTTGCAAACATGAAAGAAATCAATATACTGGAGTGAAAATAGGAAACACATTGCATGTAAAAGAAGATACATATTGGGAAAAGCAATGACACATGAATCTCTGCCATGAGAGACAACTCCTCCTCTGCAATTTTATTCATAACATAGGCATCAAATCTTATTTACAATGGAGAGCCTCAGCCCTAGAATGTTTCCTGATCCAACCAACTCCTCTTCCTCCCTCTATCGGGAGTGTATTTATACTATTCTAATGCTGAGACTACCAAATAGAAAATTGTTATAAGTCACAATCATGTGTTAACAGTACAGGGAGTGGAAATATCGCCACATTTTACAAAGATAAATAATAAACATTATGGCACTAGTGGTCGCCTTCAGCCCGAGTAACAGTTTGGCATGCTTGGATGCCATGACAGATTATGAGTATGATGCCTCCTTTTATGCTTGAAGCGTGTGCTTCCACCGTGTTCAAATGAAGTTTTCCACATGGGCACGCACTGGCAAGGTAGTTTTCATCTTTCCCCGGTTCAATCACATTCGCCACCTCCTTCCTCACTGGGTAACACTGTTAGCCGTGGGCTCTGGAAGAAGTGCTGCATTGCTTCTAGTTGAGACAAACCTGTGGGGTGGCTTGTCATTCTTGTACTCCTCACCTCCAGTGAGGTGATCTCTCCCATAGGCAATAAGGTGTAGCATATCTACACCAGCCCCATCACCCTTGGAAAGTGGACTTCACAAATAAGGATTTTAGGGCTTTAAACCCCTGACGCTCCCATCTAAACAAATGATTATATAGGGAACAATCAATGACTGTCCCCTTCTGCGGAGGCTTTGGTGGGTGCGATGCTATCAAGGGTTCCTAGAAAAACACTTAAGGGGAGTAAGTGTCTAGGCCTCGCGTCATTGGGTGTGCAGGTATCATGTCTGGACCTCGATGGCTGGTGTCATTCTTGGCATGCAATACCAAGGTGACTGGAGAGTGTGGAAGCTTCCCACCAAACATCAACACCCCCAGGAGGACAAGCTTCTCAAACCAAATATTCATCGTCAAACTCTTCGAGCCTTTGCAGATTCATGGAGAAGTAAAACTCAGGTTTTGGAGATATGTTAGTTCACTCCCATTGCTCCGAAAGTAGTATATATAAGGCTTTGAGACCGACCCTAGCAATGACTGGTCATTATTATTGCACATTTTGTCATCGAGTGTATTTGGTATCAACATGTGTGAGGGAGCAAGTAGAGTGGTCCTTTACTTGCTGGGGATCTAGTCACTTAGTTTCATTGGTAGTGACGCCTTACCGTCCGCTGTGGGAAGCATTTGTGGATGCCATCTGGTACAATAGATCCATGCTGCAAATTTCATGAAGTGGACACTCCCATGTCTCCCTGCTCTTTTGAAGTAGGAAATGGAATGGTCTCCTACGTCATGCTGGCTTTGTCACGTGTGAGTGGCAGATTCGTCAGTTAATTTCCTTACTTCCACAAGCCAACTCACACAAAAATCCACCTATCATGACATAACTCTTCCAAAGGGATGATTCCAGGGTTACACGTGCTACAAATGGCATCGAAGAAATCGTCCAATCCGAAAGGATGCAGATTACACGCGTGAACGTCTCCTCTGCTATCATCTCAGCACTGGATGTGAAACCTGTACCCTAGGAGCCTTCCCAATCATTTTATTTGAGGGATCTTTCACTTTCGCCATCCACATTCCATTCTTTATGCTACCAACTTTTCCCCTTTGAACACCGCGGGTAGTCCTAGATCGTGACATGTTCTCAACTGTCAATCACGACCAACCCTTCATGCAGCCACAGATTTGAGTGGGCCCCATTATCTTTCGCAATGAGAAGCCTTGGAATTCATCCGTGCTAGTTCACTTTGGGAAATAAACTGTGGATGTAGATTTCTCTTCTTTCTTATCGTGGCCATTGATCTTCACGACCACTACCCTTCTTTCGCGATTTGAAATCGTGGCTTCACCCACGCAGGTATGGCTTGCAAAATTGATTGAGGCCATAGATCTGACTTAGATCCCATCTCGACCATAGAATGTTTCTGACCTTTAACCCATTTCACAATTTGGAAACATGGCTTTGGTCGAGCATGTCTGCTCGCGTGAAATGGTTTGGAGCCATTGATCCACCTCCGATCAATCTCAGCCTTTGATTTTGAGCCTCGCTCAATGCCTTCAGCACACCTTTTGTTTTCTCCTTTGCCTTGCACTTTTGATAACCTAAAGGGGACTTCACATGAATTTTGCAGGGATGGGACCCTCATCGAACTCCTATAAGGCTCTCAAATCAACTGTTAAAAATGGAGTGTTAACACATCCCATTCAAACTGAATATGGAAACCCTTTCCTTCATGTTCCCCGAATAATCCTGAACTTGGAAGTACTTATTTATCCCAAGAAGCCAAGCTTCGACTTCTTATCCAGTCTTTACCTCACCATCAAATGTAGGAGGTTTATCCTTCTTAAATTCATCCCAAGAGTGATCCTTATGGCATCTCTTTCTCTTTCCCTTGCGAGAAGAAGAGCTTGAATCGCCACTTGATTCTTCTGAGTTAGATGATCTACTAGTAGTCCTTCTTCTTCTTTTGGTACTGCTATTACTCCCTTCAAGTTTTACTGTACCCTGTCCAGAGTCTATCTTTCTTTGCAAGTTTGTCAAACTCTGCAACATAGTAGCATTCAACTGATGTTCCTCTTCCTGAGATTTAATCAGGCTTCTCATGGTGGCTACAATATCCGGCAGCGTCTCTTGGAATCTCCTTCCATTAGAATCTATGTCATAATTTCCAACTCGGACATTTCCCCCCTTGGCATCTCGTGCATGCTTGTAGGAGTCCCGGGCATCATATCTGTCATGGGTTCTCATGGCTGAACCACAACTTACTTTTCCAAAATATACTATGACTATGCAAAATACGTTATCAACACCATTTGTTAGACACATAGAAATTCCAAATCAAAACCATTTACTTACTGTCACCTAGCCTATATACGCCCAATGCTGTCACCTACAGCTTTGGTTAACTAATTCCCAGCCCATCCAGGCCCAATGATGCAACCCGCAACTCTGATACCACAATGTAGTGTACTACAAGTTGGTATCAGAGGGTACTCTTGACTAGTTTCTAGTCCATCCAAGCCCAATGCTGCAACCCGCATCTTTGATACCACAATGTCACGTACCCATGCCCCAATATCATGTGGAATTAAATTTTTAATCGAGAACCTTTACTATTCGTCGAAACATAGGGCATGGCCATGTCCACATCTCAACATTTCCAACTCTGTCACACTCCCTCCTATATTCCAGTGATCAGTTCAATGATCTGTAAGGAAAGTTCTCAGAGGAGATTGGACGACGGAGAGAAAACACAACGGAAAAAAACGATCACAAATGATCTCGCAGACTGAAACCAAATCAACGGTTCATAATCCACCCACAAAAATAAACGATTCCAAAAGTATAAGTTGTGGGGTCGAAAATTTACAAAAATTGCAATATCACTTTTCGCATCCCGCATTGGAAACAGATCGACGATGGAGAATCATCCCATGCAGATCGACAGCGCAGAGATTTGAATGGCAGGATTGAGAATTATGGGAATTGTGACACCGCGATTCTGCATCCCACATCCTGCATCCTGCAAGTTGCGGAGAGGAAGTGCAAAAGGGAAATCTATGGAAACCAAAATCTGTGAAATGACATTTCGCATTTGGCATCCTGCATCCCTCATCCCGCAAACCTGCAAATTTGCGCAAAGGAAGATTTCTAGCAGAAAACTCAGCTTTTCCACTGAATTCTTAGATCGATCTGATCATTCAGGCCATTACTTATCTGGCCAGTCTACCCTACAACTTAGTTCGAAATGCATTAATAGAAAAACATACATAGATTCCTATACTTGCAGTCATTTAAATAACAATTCATCAATTCAACACAGCAACATGTTCAACACATGTTATATTTTTAGCATTCAAGCTAGCATCATGATCTTAGGATCTTTAACTGAGAGAATAACATGCACAGCAATAAAACAAAAGAGACAAGAGACACAAATAATTTTCCTCGAGGAAACCATAAAGGAGAAAACCCCACAACTTCCTCAGAGATAGAATCAGCACCAAAAGTAAAACCCGAAAACATAAAGATGATCTCCCGACAATAGTAGTCTCTCTCTCTGATCCTAGTGTCTTCTCTCTCACTCATGCGCCCCAGTGAGTGAGTGTGCATGTGATAAATATAGAGGCTCACTCTCTATTTATATTCTTTCGTTCACTTGAAGCCCACTCCAACATGTCGGCCTCACTTAACAATTACTTACTAGAGCCGGCATCTCTAGGAGTGTCTAATAACCCTAGTGTCCCACAAATTGTGGGGACTTTTCCTCCTCCGATCAACAAGGAGGGTTATCCTTAACACAATGGTGGGGACTATTTCCCTGACTTAAAATGACTCACCTAGGGGCAACTTCTCTAGGATAGTCTAATAACCCTAGGGCCCCACATTTGCGGGGACTTTAACCCTTGACCAATAGGAGGGTTACCCACAATGACTTGACATGACTTGTTTACATTATAGAAACTCCCGATCAGAACATCGAGGCATGACATGACTCAAATACATTACAGAAACTTCCCGAAATAAACATCGGGGTACAATACATAAGATATACAAGTGAATACATTTTGAAGTTACAATTACATCAACACTCCCTCTTAACTAGGAAGGTATTCTCTCGACACAATTTATCAGTACAAGTCTTCTTCTTTGTATCATCTAGATCATCATTGAGTTCTGGTCATCTTCATCTTCAAGTCATCTTCATCTGGATCTGGATCATCACTCGATTTGGATCATCATCACTGGATCTGGTTCATCTCTCGATCTGGATCATCACTGCTGGATCATCATCATGGGTTCTATCTCATGATTCTTCTTGTCACAGGAAGTTCTACAGAGCCAACCCTTTTTCATGCTGGTTGTAGGCCTAGCCTCCATGTAGGTATTCTTTAGCACTTATATCTGACCCTAAGTTAGAATGGCCCGCCCAGCACTTACATCTGACCATGAGAGGAACACATCCAACACCATGTCAAAAAGGCACGCTTAGCACTCACATCTGACCATGCAGGAACACATCCCACAACCCTGTCAGAAATGCCCAACACTGACATTCACCAGCATGATAGGACACACCTACTATAATCTGTGAAAAGGCACAATACTCACATCCACCACCATGATAGGACACACCTACTATCATCTGTGGAATGGCTCAGCACTTACAATCACCAGCATGGTAGGACACACCTACTACCATCTGTGAAAAGGCATAGCACTTACAATCACCAGCATGGTAGGACACACCTACTACCATCTGTAAAAAGGCACAGCACTTACATCTGACCATGGAAGGAACTTAATCCTCTCACCATGTCATAAGGGTACTCAGTCCCAAACTAAGGGTTCCTGGTAATTGACCAGGTGCCTCCATTCTCCCAAAGAATGGCAACATCCCTTATATATGATCAAGTGGGAACACATCCCTCAATCACATCAGAATGGCCATGCACTCATATTTGATGATGTGACAACACATCCCACAGTCATATCATAATGGCCCTCAGTTCGAGACTGAGCTTTCCTGGTAACTGACCAGGTACCTCCATTCAAATAATGGCAACAACCCTTATATATGATCAAGTGGGAACACATCCCTTAATCACAACAGAATGGCCATGCACTCACATCTGATCATGTAAGACTACATCTCACAGTCATATCAGAATGGCCCTAAGTCCTAGACCGAGTATTCCTGGTAACTGACCAGGCACCTCCATTCAGAGAATGGAAATAGCCCTTATATCTGATCATGTAGGAACCAATCCTACAGTCATATCAAAATGGCTCAACACTCATATCTAACATGGAAGGAACCAATCCTCTCACCATGACAGAATGGCTTAGCCCTTACATCCAACCATGGAAGGAACCAATCCTCTCACCATGTCAGGATGGTTCACGGACTCATCACTTCCCCTTGGAAGGAACCTCGATCTGGAGAACACCAAGCTTCTCCTTGAAGTACTCAAACTTCACTCAGGCTAATGGATTTGTCAACACATCAACTATCTGTTCATCCGTCACAACATACTGGAGCTTCACTGCTCCTCTCTGTACCATATCCCTGATATAGTGATACTTGATCTCGATATGCTTTGACTTGTCATGGAACACCGGGTTCTCCGACAACTTCACACAACTTTGGTTATAACAACATATACAAGTAGCATCCAACTGGAGATCAAATAAGTCATACAGTAGCTTCCTCAGCCATACTGCCTCACAACTAGCTGAACAAGCTGTGACATACTATGCTTCAGTTGTACTCAGTGACACATAGGATTGCTTCCTGCTAAACCAAGAGATCACACATGATCCCATACTGAAGCAACACCCTGAAGTGCTCTTCCTATCAATGGCACTGCCTGCCCAATTTGAATCAACATAAACCTCCAGGTTAATCTTCTAATTCACCACATACTTGAGCCCATAATCAACTGTACCCTTCAGGTACCTCATAATATGCTTTGCAACAATTAAGTGAACATGTCTTAGATTTCTCAAGAACTGGCTCAAGGTGTTCACAATAAAGCAAATATTTGGTCTCGTGTTCATCAGGTACATCAAGGACCTAATCATCTGATGATACATTGTAGCATCAAACGTTTCTGATGAAGCATCACTCAATATCTTCAGGTTATATGACATAGGTGTGGTCATGGCCTTGTAGTCCATCATCCCGAATCTCTTCAGGATCTCTACCACATACTTCCCTTGTCCATACCTCCATGCCTAGAAAATAGTGCATCGACACATGATAGGAGCATCACTAGTCTTCCACCTTCAACCTTGAAGCAAAATTTGGAATCCACTTTACTCTCAGTAAAGCCTAGAGTCATTAGTAATCTATCCATCCTGTTGTACCATGTTGAACCTCAGGATCTTCTACAGTCACTCCCTCTGAAGCATTATACTGCCTCTGTCTTCTGTACTCTATGCACTGAGACATTATGTACTGGAGTGACAAGTATCTTCCTCTACTACTAATATTCTATGTATCCATCTAGGGTCACTGGATACCAAGATCCTCTATTTTTGAAAGCGTTCTTCTCGCACCCATCTGTGAGATTGCCATCCTTTATACACCTTGTAGCAAAGGTTCAGATATTCATCAAGCTCCTCATGTATGTGTTATCCCATGGGTGTCTTCTGAGCTCATACAAGGACTTCTTTCATTTTCACACATGATTCTTCCTATCATGTGACTTCACTTCCAGTGGCTGCAAATGTCTCTTGTTGGGGCGCACACCTTAACAGTCACTAATTTTTGTAACTCCACGGTTTTTGTGGAAGCTTGTAAGCAAAGTTGAGACTCAAAATAGTCTTAGGGGTGTCAGGGTTGAGTCAAAGCCCTCTTTTTTGTAATTGTCCATAAAATTCGGTGTAAGCCCATGATTTTGTAATAGTGCACTTGTATAAATAGGAACTCATGTAAATATGTCAAGATCATCTAATGAAATGAGGATCATCTGATGCGAAGAAGATAGATCTATTTTTTGGGTTTTAAGGTCAAGTCCCAGCTGTGTGCGTGGATGACCTCTGTAGCTGTGTGGGCAGAGGGTTTTGTAAAGAAAGGAACTGCAGCTAAGTGCGCAACTTAGAGATTGAAAGAAATGAACTGCAGCTAAGTGCGCAGTTAGACTTGAAGGGCGGATCTGCTGCTGAGTGCGCAGATCAGAACTGTTGTTTTGTAAGAAGTGGAATAAAAGTGCAGTTTTGTGGACATAGCCCCTACACTGGGGGTGAACCACGTTATATCTTGTGTTGTTTCTGTTATGGTGTTATTTTATGCATTGATAAGTACATAATTGATAAAGTAAGATAACTGTTAATATTAACTTTGCTGTGAATTCCCAGTTAAGGGTTAAGCAAGAAACATCTTTTATCTAACTGCAAAGCTAATTAAGTGAATATCGAAGCTCTGTTTGGTATAAATACTTGTTTTTAATGCTAAAGGTACAGTAATATCCCTCTTCTGCTTGCAGAAACCTGGTTCTGCGGCACCCCATAGTTGTTTTGGGTGAGACTGCAACCTGTTCGCAGGTTGTTGCTGAAAGGGCCAACACTGTGGGTCTGTTTGTTGGTGCGAAGTTAATGGTATAAAACCCGAGTCTGCCCCATAGCCCAACAAATTGGTTCCGTTGCCGGTTGAACTCAATATTTGCTCAAGAGGGATTTACATCGTACCTGAAGGGCTATGTTTTGGAGGCCCTAAGTAAAAGAAATTGGTGATTGGGTTGAAGCTACCTATCAGAAATTTGCTGAACAAGAAAATAAGGATCGTCGTCGTAGCTCAGATGAATTCTTGTAAAGGTACGTTTTTGCTAATATTTACGAAATTTTATTTGGTAGTATCCACATAGAATTGCACCAGTGGTTATCCAGGTTGACAGAGAAAAGGACAAACTTCCAAGAAGATCAGTTTCCTGACTGGACTCTAGCAAGAGTTAATATATTGAAAAGAGTGAATAACGCGATCTTGCAAGCTGTTGATTTCTGGACAACGCGAACCCTTGAAGCTTTTGTGACAGAATTTTCCATTGACACAAATACCTCTTTTAGCGAAGCTGAAAGGCAGTTCTTCAAAGGACCAAGGTGTAAGTACCTAAATTCATTTAGTTTGCAAATTAAAATGCTCTTGGCTGAGAAGGGAATATTGCTTATAAAATCAGATTTCTAGAATTATTTTTACTAACCTATGTTTGGAAGTGAAAGTAACTTCGACGAGCAAAGTGGTTTGCTGCAAAGTGGTAAAAGATACAAGAGAAACCTAGAATCCTATACCCTAGGTCAGAATATTGAGTATACGCCAGAAGACCCTAAATCTGAAGAAACCCCTGTTATCTCTAGGGTTGTGCCTAGGGTATATTTTTGATTTTTTTGCTTTAGATTTTTCTTGTTTTAAATTCCAGCTTGTTTTGAGTTTTATGATTGTTTGTTAGCCTTTATCATTCCTTTAGATACCTTAAATCATTAACAGTTCCATTCAGCAATTAAGAACCTATGTATGTGTAAAGAATTATGTGTTACATGGTAGATTTTGCAAACTGGCAGCGAAATTCCCAAACTGGCAGCTTATTCAGAACTTGCAGCATATGGCGTTTTGATGGTATAATAGAGATATGGTATGTTTTGGAAAGGTTTATGGTTTATGATATGAAACTTTTGATTGATATAAGCTTTGATTATGGTATTGAATCTATGCTTTGAGCATGAACCTTCGGCATTTTTATGTCTTAATGATTTTTACCATAAAATGATGACTCAATACGGAAGCATAATAAAGGATACAGGTGGTGTCTTTTCACCAATGTAACTGTTCATGCAACTAATGCTAATGGGTTATCGTGGCAAAAAATAGCTAAACACTTTGTTTTCCCCCAATTCATGTTTCATTTGGCTGCTGAAAAGAGGTATGAGAGCGCTGGTTTTGTTCACAGTGCACCTTCACGAGCTGAGTTATTTCATGTTCAGGAAATATTCGTTTGTGTTCGAGCCTTAGAGTTTGCAGGGTTAGCATTGGAGTATATCTATTTGTTTATTTGCAGTTGCAGCAGTGCTGGGTTCGTGTTATAGCGTGACGATTATGCAGCACTATAAAATCTCTTGTACAGGATATTAATGAAAAACTTTTGGTGGCAAATAAGAGGCTAAGAGAAGATATGGAGGAAAAAGAGGCCGATTTTCAAAAGCTTTTGATGGTTTCCAGGAATATTCTTAAGGAAAAGCGAGCTATGCAGAAGCAGCTTGAACATGTCAAAGCCCAGGTGAAGGAAAATGACAAGGACAAGGAATTGGCGAGACTTCAAAGGCGCTCCTAGGTTCTCAATGACTTGGCTACTTTAGCCGAAGCTTCTAGAAGCTTATAGATATTTGAAAGTTGTTTTATTTTGAATTTGTAAATGATGTGTGACAGCTGTAGGACACATGTAATGTAAGATCATTTTGAAAGGGATTTGATGTCCCATTTTGTAGGGGGTCGATCCAAACTTATAGGATCTATGATTAGTATTAGATAGAATATTTTTTGATATAAAAACATCTATCGGGCTAGTAAGAGGAGGTTGGCAGCTTTTGGGAAGGATGCTGGACAAATTGTAAACACCTTTGTATAGCATAAAGTCTTTTGCAGCTTCAACAGGTTCTAGCTTTGAATGAAATATAATGATGATTTGTCTCTGTACTACATGAGCTGTTTCTTTGATAATTCTTTTACATATATGGTCA